>CABFVZ010001499.1:100928-128083 GCA_902151445.1 Timema monikensis | reverse complement strand
GGTGGTACTGTTGTTACCTAGTTCTGTACCAGGACACTGGGTGGTACTGTTGTTACCTAGTTCTGTACCAGGACACTGGGTGGTACTGTTGTTACCTAGTTCTGTACCGGGAAACTGGGTGGTACTGTTGTTACCTAGTTCTGTACCGGGAAACTGGGTGGTACTTTTAGCTGTTGTTTTCCTCCTGTCCGACAACTGCCCACAGCTCCCGGAGACCAGTAGTCATGTCTGTGACGTCAGGGAGAGGACGGGCCATTTAGCGACTGGCTCACAACCATACACAGGGAACTCCTAATTGACGTTACATGAGTTCCCTCCTCCCTCCCTCCATCTGTTGGTGGCAAACACTGGAGGAGCTGTCGCACTTGCAGTGAGCTCCTAATCCCTCATCCTCCCCCCCACCCCCCCATCTTGAGCCTCATGTCTAGCCCCCGATATCTCAGTCTTCGTCAGTCCAGTTTATTGCAAGAGTGGCGACTTCAACTAAAAGAACGTCAAACAAAGTTGTTTTACTAAATGAAATATTTATTTTAATTGCTACGCTAATTTTCTCAGGGAAGGAAATGGGTACTGCCCCCTTAATGGAAGCCCGTGTACGTATTTCCTGAGCTGCCTTGCGATAAAGTTATCAACTCCCAAGCTCACGTGTTCTATTCATTAGATTATTAATTACAGTCATTAACTATTTAACGTTCGTACTAGCACCCGTGGCCACGTCGTCTGAGACGTCAGAATCACACTTGATCACCGTTTACAGAGAGATTGGATTTTCAATCTCAGCTAGGTGCCCTAATCACTGTGTTTATCCCATCCACGATAATGCGGGTGCATTTCCTCTAAATTAACTTTCTTGTCGATATCCATTAGGTCAAGCCTTAGTTTATTTGGCGTTATATTAAAACGATTATCAGAGCACTAAAACTAATTACAAGTGGGCTTAATTTAATATTATTTATTATTATTATTATTATTATTATTATTATTATTATTATTATTATTATTATTAGAGCCGCGTCTTACTACCCGTTCGGGTTATACGCACTTACGCTAATGTGTAATGGTAGGGTGATTCCCCACATTCACAAGTTGTGATTAAAACACGTCTTGTCGGAGGTGAAGGACGGGTTTGGCAATAAGATAAATTTGTGCCAGGACCGAGGATTGAACCCCGGACCCCAGCACAGAAGTTAGACACCTTACCCCTAGACCGCAAGGTCACCAGACTCCAACGTGAGCCCGCAAACGATCTATACCGACATGTGCGTATAAATGGTGTCATGTGGTCAGCACAACTAATCTTCCTCCGTCCGTGAATCTTAGTTTTCTAGACTGGAGCTGCTACTTCTCTTTTCAAGTAGCTCATTTGTCCTCACGAGGCTGAATTTGACCTCGTCCCAGAACCACTGCTTAAAAAAAAACTGGAAACGCCGGGAATTGAATCAAGGACACCAAAATCTCCTATCAGGAACTCTGACCACTATACCATTAAACCAAGTTTTTAAATCAAATACTATTTGAAAATAATAATTGTAATGTTTTTTTTTTTTTCGAAATTGCTCTAGTTTTATAGCTAGGTAATTAGTTTCTTATAGATTCATTGTTAAGTTTCCTTTTCATCGATATTTTTACAGCCAATAAGACGTTGTGTTACCAGGACTGTTCGGTTCCCACGTAATTTCCTTCTTAGTTATAATTTGCTGCTCGTATCGTCCATTACTTGAGCTATATGGAACTAGGAAATATCGAGGCTCGACTTATTTTAAATAATGACTGATCATCACATTTATACATTAGACACGTACGTCATACATGCCGTTAGCTCAAACAATTAATCACATATTGAATTTATAAATAGGACTTTGGTTGCTATGATTGAAAGCCTGTTAACATAGGTTTGGTGTCATACATTGCTATCTTCACAGCAACAGTTATTTATACAATTAGATGTAAACATTGGATAAGATTATTTTAAATTATCTAATTCAATCAAATATAATTACCATTTTATTCAACTTATCTTTTGAGGGACACAGACGAGCAAGTCTATCTTCTATAGGTTTCTTTGATTGACTGATTTTGGTTTTAATTTATTATTATTTGTATCCCAACACAACCCGATTATGTTTGTATAAACATTATATCAATAAAATTGATGTAAAGCATACTATCCGGGTATTAGTGTAATTAGCAGAATGTAGGCTCTAGACAGTGACCCTGCTTATGATAGCTTCATTCAGACTGAAAAACCGGCACATTTATGTGAATAGCACTAAATATCCTATACTTATCTACTTTGTAGAATTAGGAACTCTAAGTACAAAAGTACGTAACTCCTCCCTATCTTGAGATAGTTCTATTCAGTCCACCTCATTACACCCTATCTCTATCTTGAGATAGTTCTATTCAGTCCACCTCATTACACCTTATCTCTATCTTGAGCTAGTCCTATCCAGTCCACCTCATTACACCCTATCTCTATCTTGAGATAGTTCTATTCAGTCCACCTCATTAAACCCTATCTCTATCTTGAGCTAGTCCTATCCAGTCCCCCTCATTACACCCTATCTCTATCTTGAGATAGTTCTATCCAAACCCCCTCATTACACCCTATCTCTATCTTGAGCTAGTCCTATCCAGTCCACCTCATTACACCCTATCTCTATCTTGAGCAAGTCCTATCCAGTCCCCCTCATTACACCCTATCTCTATCTTGAGATAGTTCTATCCAGTCCCCCTCATTACACCCTATCTCTATCTTGAGATAGTTCTATCCAGTCCATCTCTTTACACCCTATCTCTATCTTGAGCTAATACTATCCAGTAAATCTCATTACACCCTATCTCTCTTGAGCGAGTTCTATCCGGTCCATCTCACTACACCCTATCTCTATCTTGAGATAATTCTATCCAGTCCATCTCACTACTCCCTATCTCTATCTTGAGATAGTTCTATCCATTCCATCTCACTACTCTCTATCTCTATCTTGAAATAGTCCTATCCAGCCCCCCCTCATTACACCCTATCTCTATCTTGAAATAGTTCTATCCAGTCCATCTCACTACACCCTATCTCTGTCTTGAGATAGTTCTATCCAGTCCATCTCACTACACCCTATCTCTATCTTGAGATAGTTCTATCCAGTCCATCTCACTACTCCCTATCTCTATCTTGAGATAGTTCTATCCAGTCCACTTGAATATAAATTTAATGTTTAACATAATCATTGCTACGAATATAAATCTATTTCTCTAATACTTTAAACTTTCGCTCATTTAGGGCGACATTGAGAACTGTTTACGTCATGTATATATTTCTGTAACGGGCACCTTGAAAGTTTAACCGGCATACTAAGCTGTTTACTCAATCACGTCTACTCTTTTTCTGATCAAATACAGCCTCCAGAAAAACATTGGGAGCGTTTCTGCTGTGAGCAAGGTGAGTTCTAGTCCTCTGGCAATCTACAGTAGGTGAAGGGTTAGGTTGTGTTATCTCACAGAGCATACTGCATTTAGCTATTAACCCCACTAGTAGGTGCTGGGCTAGGTGACAGAGAGAAGAGATGTCACTCACCTGATGCTCTTGTAATATCCGTCCGTGTTGTTGAGGTCAATGAAACTTCTCAAGAACCATGCCAAGGATGCGAGAATCCCGCGAGGATCCTGCAGGGCAGACAAAGGATCCTCCGATGCGCGACTGTTCTTACGGAAGCCGACGGGCTGACTAGAGCCTTGTTCTACCAGTAGAGGTGTCTGAAGGTGTTTTGTTACTTATTCTGTGACGTCACCGTGTCTGACACGGCGAGGTCGTGGCCGCAAACAGTTTACACTCCCGAATATGTAGAGTCGTTAGTGCTTAGTACTTTTTATTAGTGTTTTATTGTCATGGAACAATGGTGGTATCTCTCTGAGTGGCTGAGTGGTCAGGGTTGTTAGTTGGGCTACACTACAGAACCAGGAGCTGTGAGTTGGGTAATACTACAGAACTAGGAGTTGTCAGTTGGGGTACACTACAGAACTAGGAGTTGTCAGTTGGGCTACACTACAGAACCAGGAGCTGTGAGTTGGGTAATACTACAGAACCAGGAGCTTTGAGTTGGGTAATACTACAGAACCAGGAGCTTTGAGTTGGGTAATACTACAGAACTAGGAGTTGTCAGTTGGGGTACACTACAGAACTAGGAGTTGTCAGTTGGGGTACACTACAGAACTATGAGTTGTGAGTTGGGTAATACTACAGAACCAGGAGTTTTGAGTTGGGTAATACTACAGAACTAGGAGTTGTCAGTTGGGGTACACTACAGAACTATGAGTTGTGAGTTAGATAATACTACAGAACCAGGAGTTTTGAGTTGGGTAATACTACAGAACTAGGAGTTGTCAGTTGGGGTACACTACAAAACCAGGAGCTTTGAGTTGGGTAATACTACAGAACCATGGAGCTTTGAGTTGGGTAATACTACAGAACCAGGAGTTTTGAGTTGGGTAATACTACAGAACCAGGAGTTGTGAGTTGGGTAATACTATAGAACCAGGAACTTTGAGTTGGGTAATACTACAGAACCAGGAGTTTTGAGTTGGGTAATACTACAGAACCAGGAGCTTTGGGTTGGGTAATACTACAGAACTAGGAGTTGTCAGTTGGGGTACACTACATAACTATGAGTTGTGAGTTGGGTAATACTACAGAACCAGGAGCTTTGAGTTGGGTAATACTACAGAACCAGGAGTTTTGAGTTGGGTAATACTACAGAACCAGGAGTTGTGAGTTGGGTAATACTACAGAACCAGGAGCTTTGAGTTGGGTAATACTACAGAACCAGGAGCTTTGAGTTGGGTAATACTACAGAACCAGGAGTTGTCAGTTGGGGTACACTACAGAACTATGAGTTGTGAGTTGGGTAATACTACAGAACCAGGAGCTTTGAGTTGGGTAATACTACAGAACTATGAGTTGTCAGTTGAGGTACACTACAGAACCAGGAGCTTTTAGTTGGGTAATACTACAGGACCAGGAGCTTTGAGTTGGGTAATACTACAGAACTAGGAGCTTTGAGTTGGGTAATACTACAGAACTAGGAATTGTCAGTTGGGGTACACTACAGAACTATGAGTTGTCAGTTAGGGTACACTACAGAACTATGAGCTGTGAGTTGGGTAATACTACAGAACCAGGAGCTTTGAGTTGGGTAATACTACAGAACCAGGAGCTTTGAGTTGGGTAATACTACAGAACTAGAAGTTGTCAGTTGGGGTACACTACAGAACTAGGAGCTGTGAGTTGGGTAATACTACAGAACCAGGAGCTGTGAGTTGGGTAATACTACAGAACCAGGAGTTTTGAGTTGGGTAATACTACAGAACCAGGAGCTGTGAGTTGGGTAATACTACAGAACTAGGAGTTGTCAGTTAGGGTACACTACAGAACTAGGAGCTGTGAGTTGGGTAATACTACATAATCAGGAGCTGTGAGTTGGGTAATACTACAGAACCAGGAGCTTTGAGTTGGGTAATACTACAGAACTAGGAGCTGTGAGTTGGGTAATACTACAGAACCAGGAGTTGTCAGTTGCGGTCACCAAGGATCAAGAATTATCCTGGAGCTGATTTCAGTTGGACTTTACACGTAAAGCTAGGATTCGAACACAAACTCTCTGGTTCTATTGAAATATTCAGCCTCAGTAAATCCAACCAGAGTTAGAACCCCGTACACCCCATCCACAGCATCCGTTTTTTTTGTACGTTCAACCCAAATTATACATCAAAGGGTAAAGGATGAGGAGGATAGCTTATATAAATGCACCCGCATTAGGATAAATACCCTCGCCAGTGGGTGCGCGGATAAAGATGTCAATCTCATATTGTCTGGTTTGCCGTAGACGAGTAGGTCAAGGTTCGAAGCCAGGTCAGGTGTATGATGTGGTTTTATTCTAGATTATTCCTCATTCTCCTTCCATTCGAATGTGGGTACGCTCCTTATGAATCCTACCTTGTTGGAGTTCTGATAACACGGACGGGTGGTAAGTTTCCGGCGTCCCTAACCACTTTGATTCAGAGCCAAACCTTATTGCATTGTGGGTATTAGAGGTGCGACAGAGGAGAACGCGCGTTCAAGGTCAACCTTTTTGTAATTAAATGAAGGGAAAAGTCCTTATCAAGGTGCACAAAACTCCTGACAGATATTCAACAATTATGGATATTACCAAGTGTGGGACATTAAACTAAACACATCTACTGGAGTAATGTTTGGATTATTTGAAAACAAAGTTTATTCCTATAAAAAGTACATATATACTGAAATACTACCCCTAGCTGACCCCCCTCCCCAACATTAAATGACCCCAAGAACTGACAGCGCCCAAGGGAGGGTTCCCCTGTCTAGTGACGCCACTGGTTATCACGTGGCCTGGATGTGACGGCGTCGTGGTCTCCCAGACCAGATGTGTACAGGAGGAGCTCACCTGTCCTATTAACAGATCATTACTCTCTTTATCTCTCTGTTTAGAGACGGGGCGACACTAAGCGGAAATAGAGCCTTTCTGGAGGAAATAATGACGGAAAATTGTAAATGGGATTTATAGATAGTGGCTTTGTTCTCTTACGGATTGCTAGCACCTGGAACCTACTGATAGACATCTCCCCAAGTATAAAGCAGACATGTTGTCGTG
Organism: Timema monikensis; assembly: GCA_902151445.1. NCBI lineage: Eukaryota > Metazoa > Arthropoda > Insecta > Phasmatodea > Timematidae > Timema > Timema monikensis. The sequence continues at coordinate 121,418 of CABFVZ010001499.1, read as the reverse complement.
TACATTTCCGAGCAAGTTCAGCAGTTTACCAATCCTCCGACCTGTGTTTGAGCACGTGTTACAAAACTGTCGCAACTGCAACATTGGCAGTTATTAATTTCAAGGTGGTTTATATTCTCTCTTTCTCAACTGAGACCAGAGCCTTCAGCTCATCCCATGGAACTCTAGAGAACCCGCCCCTCCCCCCTTCCCCAAGTTTTTATGCAATCACAAAAATTCAGCTAGCCGTATGAAGCGCAACATGTCTATCTTGTAGTGACAGCTCTCTATTGTAGACCTGAGGTTTCAGGAATGTACGCGTCAATGGGAAGTTCAATTAATCTAGGTAGAATATATTATATTCCTATTCTAATTTTAACCCTCTTCTAACTATTGCTGGTGCCTGAATGACAGACTAACGGACTGGCTTATTTGAGTATTGCAATCATCCGATATGTCGATATGACCTTGAGACCTTAGATTTGAACCAAGATCCGCCGTTGCTTTTGTCCAGAAACCTGGTCGGAAGGATGTGTGTCGCCCTGGCCACCCGACTTTTAGCCACCCGGTTTTTGAAAACTCCCATCGTTTGTGCTACGTTAGTGCTGGTTAGTGCTCGATTTTCATCGTTAGTGCTGTAATTTTACAGATATCTCCCTAGCCACCCATAAAGAATCGTGAATAAGTGCTGTAAATTTACAGCACTAACGATGAAAATCGAGCACTAACCAGCACTAACGTAGCACAAACGATGGGCGTTTTCAAAAACCGGGTGGCTAAAAGTCGGGTGGCCAGGGAGACACACATGTCGGAAGGTACTACTGAGATAGAAACCGCAAGAACAGATTAAAGTAATGTATAAGTCACTTTAGGTCACACCCCGTTCCAGTGGCGTAGCTTCCACGGGGGATAGAGGGCAGAGTTTTTATTATTGGTGAATAGATATTTTTTCTGACCTTGGACTGTTGTTACAGAACACGTAAATAAAATCACTGTACATTTTTATTATTTAAATAGTAGTATTTTAAATATGAGTGTATCAATTTTAGTGAACATTTTTTGGGAAAAGTCTAGAAAATAAATTCAAAAATTCGGATTAAAAGCGTGTTTTTCAGTAGATTTTTTTTTTAAATTTTCTGATTCCTGTGTATTTTGCTTCCAGCTACTGGAAACTCTAGATAATTTTTTGATAAAATAAATCCTAATTTTTTATTAAGTATAATTTTTGTTTTTGGAAAGTGTGATTTTACGTAAATTCTGCCAATTCCTGCGTTCGTGGTTCTTACGTGACGTACCGAGGTCGATATTATCTTTACTTTGCTTAGTGTTTATAGCACTCAATTATCCATTAGGCGATTCACCTAGAGAATACTACAGCTACAGCAGCAGTTTATAAAATGCTACAGTAGCAGTTGAGAGGATCCTACAGCTACAGCAGCAGTTGAGAGAATAGTACAGCTACAGCAGCAGTTGAGAGGATCCTACAGCTACAGCAGCAGTTGAGATAATAGTACAGCTACAGCAGCAGTTGAGAGAATAGTACAGCTACAGCAGCAGTTGAGAGAATAATACAGCTACAGCAACAGTTGAGAGGGTACTACAGCTACAGCAGCAGTTGAGAGAATAGTACAGCTACAGCAGCAGTTGAGAGAATAGTACAGCTACAGCAGCAGTTGAGAGAATAATACAGCTACAGCAACAGTTGAGAGGGTACTACAGCTACAGCAGCAGTTGAGAGGATACCATGGAAACATGTGCGTCATATTCGTAATGTCATTTTATATGGAGTGCATACAATGCTGTGTGTGCTAAGACTAGGATGTGAAGCCCTGACCTGCTCGTGCGAGCGCCGTGGGATAGAAACGACGCAACTTACACTACAAGAGTGTAAAGAACTTGCAGGGTTCCAGGGGATTTGTTGCTACCAGAGATAATATTATAACTGCAGCCTTGAAGATGTTTGTCTTATAGGTCGTGTCGTGTGTTTTACTAAGACTTACACTCGCAACAGATTAACAAATAACTGGTGTAGAAAAGCTATTTTTAAAAACAGATTAACAAATAACTGACATAGAAGACCTATTTTAAAAATCAAATTAACAAATAACTGACATATAAGACCCATTTTAAAAAAAACAGATTGCTTTGCCAAGCCTACTAGAGTTTTCTAATCTTAAAATGGCCTAAACAAGCAATAATTAAGGAGGTCGACTCGGTCAGGGAGAAAATAGCAATCGCTGTCAGGCCACATGGCTTTAAATACAATGGTTTGTGTAGTTTTATGAAACAACTTCTCTAATTGGTCTGAGTTTATACTCCCTTTTTCACTTTACCTACAACCATCCTTTGTCATGTCAATAAGACAGAGGGGAAATAAAACTAGGAAAAGTCTTATCTGAAAGTAAAGAGGAAAGTTTGCTTCTAGTTCTCAGATATCTTAAAATTGTCTGCTTTGAACTTATTTAGAGATCACTGTATTTGTCAGAGGAAGGCTACATCTAAAGCTCTTTTCATCGATATTAGTCTCATAGCTCCACAAATATGATTAAAATGTCGTTGGAAATGAGCTAATGTCACATTTTCACAAAATTTTGTAAATTAACAAAACTTTAATAATAAGGATTTCAGGGGAAAAAGAGCCCTTTTAGAATCTTTTGACTTTATTTTGGCTTGAACCATATTTTGAAATAACGTATCGCACAATTAACTATTGCGTTATAGCTGAACGTCTGCGCATCATTTTCTCACTTACTTAGGCGGTTCCCTTAAGATTCGGATAGACACCCACTATACAAGAACGATAAAGTTGTATAGCCTATGTCTCAGAAACAATGCATAGTAACAACATGCGGTTTTTTGTATTACATTAAACTTCTAAATTTAAAATTAACTATAGTAATAAACAAGTTACAAGTTAATATTTACTTTTTTACAATAAGACGTAATTTCAATTAAATTTAAAATAAATAAAACATGAAATACAAGAATATAGTTTTGAAGTTATCATATTATTATAGAGAATGAGATAAGGTTCTATTATACACGACGAATATTTACAATACAATAATTGATACAAAATTTGATATTTTCAAATTAAATCATGTCTAGTTGAAAAAGTTCAGTAGCTGCCTGGTAGAATGCTCTGTCTTCGGAAGCGCCCAAACCTCAGTTTTTGAAAAGGTTCCTTTTGATGTATTTGCATGATCTATGTTAAAAGTTTATTTATAGAGTAGGTTTGATTCTGTTTCCTTATCAATAATTTGTTTAACAATCTAGTGTTTCTTTGATTAGATAAACACTTTTTGTAGAGAAATGGTGTTCTTTATTCAAATGGAAAATATTTCCTATATCACAATTTTTTTGTCAAAATATATTTTCATGATTAAAAAAATGAAACCTCTAACAGTATTTGTAAAGTAAATTAGGCGTGAAATGGTTTAATTCTACTCAATTGAAATAAGATTTAAAAAAATATTTTTTCGCCAACTTTGGCCACTTTTTCTGACTCAATCATTTTTTTAAAGATAGTTCCAATTTTTTTAATCGACTTTCACCCAGAACATAGTGTGATTTTCACTTTGTTTTTTATATCGTCTGGCAACAAAATGGTGGTACACTTATTTTAATTCTAACCTCCTTATATAATGTATTTAAATAACTAACGTAAGTATCGACCGTAAAAACTAGTCACTAAAAAAACAAAAAGAGAGGGCAATTTTTTTTAATACTAGGGAAAAAATATTTGTATATATTTCTAAAGTAGGTAGGGGGTCCTGGTGGTCTAGGGGTAAGGTGTCAGACTTCTGTGCTGGGGTCCGGGGTTCAATCCTCAGTCCCAGCACAGATTTATCTGATTGCCAAACCCTTCCTTCACCTCTGACAAGACGTGTATTAATCACAACTTGTGAATGTGTTGAATACCAGGCCTCCACAGTGGTTCGGATCCCACGTTAAACTGTAGGTCCTCCATTTCATCTCACAATCACCCTACCATTGTACATTAGCGTAAGTGTTTATAACCCGAACGGGTAGTAAGACGTGGTGCTAATAATGATAATGATCTACAGTGGGTAATATATAAACTAAATAAAAATGTCACAATTTATTGTAAATATTGATTTCCTTAGGTAATTCATAAAAAGTATACTTAGACAGGGATTGGAGTCCTTGTCCTTTGACTTGGGACAGCATTCTAATAAAATACCGAGATTGCGGCTCGAAACTCCGCACCACTCCTTAGAGCAGAGGTGGGCAAATTTTCTCCCCGAGGGTCACTAGGACGTCTGTAAGGTCTCTAGCGGGCCGCATGTAAAAAACGTCTATTAACTAAATAATGAACTTTATTTTCACGCAAAATTGCATACATTAGTCATATAACCATATAAGTTTGATACAAAAAAAAGCAGCAAATAAAATTTAATGTCATAACAAATAAAACTAAATATGTCATGTACTCATGTTGATACTTAGCCTACAAATGTTGATTAATAACTACTCAAATTGGTATCGTTAATGGAATTTATGCAACTGTCCAAAATCTTGCACGAGTTTGTTGAAGTCAGGATTCAGCTTGTTCGTCCTAATTCGCAAAACACTTTGTAGATTTGAGTCTGTTAAGAGAGACCTCTTCTTTGCTTTGTTAATGTTCACGCATGAGAAAGTCTGTTCACAAATATAGGTAGAAGCAAATAACACAAACATCTTTCTGGCAAACGTTTTCAAATTACCAAACTTTCTCTACAAATGATGCATACAATTCAGTTGGTTTAATATTCTTAAAAGTCTTATTCAAAGCATTGTCTGCTTGAAGATTGATTAATTAAACTGGGCTTATTTGATGCTGCTTCAATTTTGAAAGTAAGGGGGTAACTCATAAAATTGAATTGATCTTCCAAAGATTTAAAATCAGCAAACCACCTTGAAACATTCTTCTTTTAAAACAGATATCTGCTGACTGTATATTCCTGAGCACGCTTGTTTGACAGCCTGTGTATGTAAGATGAGCATATGCACAAAGTATTGTCCTCACATGCGTACACCCTGTACAAAATCCATTCTTACCGTAAACACAAGCTTATGTTCTTACACATGGAATATTATAATCGAGCTTGCTCACTTGTTCCCATGTTTAAAAACACGCACTGATTATCTAATTAATTTGACATTCTTGTTAGTAAAATCACGAAAGTTTTATAATTGCGTGTGGGCCACATGCGGCCCGCGGGCCGTAGTTTGTTAACCGCTACCTTAGAGAGCATCATCATGATAGCTTTTCTTTGGTTGTGTAGTAAGCAACAAAATTGAAAGGATTAGGGGTGGTGGTGGTGGCCTGGAGTAAAGGACACTCCGAAAGGTGGAGGGAGAGTTTAGGAGGGGCGAGAGGGGTTGGTGTTGTTACTGCCCTAGCTACAGCAGCGCAGCTCCGGTGAGGTGATCTTAAGAGCGTCACATGGACTTAGAGATGTTCTATTGACAGTCCCTTTCAAAAGACAAGTTTTCAAGTTTGATAATCCATGAGACAGCGTTGTGAACATTTGATCAGATTATGTCTAGTGGGGCGCCTATAGGATCATTGGGGCAAGTTGAGACCTCCACAAATCTATAGTCATTAAGAGGGGGGCTGCTGTTTCAAAATATGGCTCGTGCCCAGATAGAGGTGAAAGTTATCAACATGTTCTTTTAGCGGTACAAATTTTGAATTTCAAAATCAGTCAAGAGGAGGGGAAATTATCCCATTTTCCGGAACGTTTCAGTTGAAAAGCGTGTTGTGAGATCAGAGTAAATGTTTGGAAACATAGATCCAGCCTTCCTCACACAAATAAAGTTGCTAGCAAGGTCACACACAACAGAACATTCTGAAATAGTCGAGGATCGTTGCAACTTCAGTAGACAGTTGTAAACCTGATTCTCTCCCAGTAGACAAGCGATAGAAGTAACGCCTTGTTATGTTATTAGACTTATTACTGCCACTGAAATGACGAGGTACCGCTTACTGATTACTTGATCGTCTAACATCTTCAGTCAGCAACTGTTGGACATGTCTCCCTCCGTGTGTCTATGTTTAGGGTGTCGGGTGACCTGGTGGTCTAGGGGTAAGGTGTCGGACTTCTGTGCTGGCGGCCGGGGTTCAATCCTCTGTCCCGGCACAGATTTATCTGATTACCAAACCCTTCCTTCACCTCTGACAAGACATCTTGTGAATGTGGGGAATGCCAGGCCTCCACCGTGGTTCGGATTCCACGTTAAACTGTAGGTCCTTCATTTCATCTCACAATCACCATACCATTACACATTAGCGTAAGTGCGTATAGCCCGAACGGGTAGTAAGACGCGGTGCTGATAATAATAATAATAATAATAATTTAGGGTGTCTACAAACTGACCAAACTTTGCTGACGAAATTGGACCATGTTGGTGTGTTTGACACACTAGGCATTCGTGTGCTAAGACAGTGTGGTATTGTTCAGAGAAATTCAGGGCAAAACTATCGTAGAGTTGCTTTAGTAAGAATATTTGATTAGACATCCACAATAACATCTCAACGTTTGTTCACAGTTAGTATTAATCCTTTATTTATATGTAGTATGGCTCTGAGCGTAAGAGCCGTGTCTGACATTTACAAACATTAAATTCTGAAAATTGAAAAATGACACTTGGACACGGGAATCGAACCCGGGACCTTCGGCTTAGTACGCCAATGCTCTTACCACTGAGATATCCAGGATTCGAAATATGAGTGAAGAATGACCATGGGTACGGGACGAATCCTGGATAGCTCAGTGGTAAGACCATTGGCGTACTAAGCCGAAGGTCCCGGGTTCGATTCCCGTGTCCAAGTGTCATTTTTCAATTTTCAGAATATGATATCTAAGAGGTGTTAGCCTCACTAAAATGCATAGATGATAGCTTCGGCTATCTGATTCATTAAACATATTAAAACTTGATTATTACATCCATACGTCAAGTGATGTGGTCTGCAGCGGTTAATTTTAATATTTACTATCAATACATATAAAATAACATAATGATGTATTGAAATGGTATCAATATTGATCGTAAATAATATATATCTTATATATTCATCTTAAATCAACAACCCGAAGGTTGGTTTGATGCTATTTCTATCCATCCGGAGTTGAGCATCCATTCAGCCCTTTTGCTGGTTAGTGCTGCCTGCACCATCTGGTAGAAACAAAATATTTTAGGAAAATTCAGGAAATGCGGTGATTCCCCGTTGCCTTTAGGACTGGATTTCTATGAGTGAGCCCGAAAGGACCCACCAATTTTACCAGGAAAGGTATTTACACATACCTTCCCGGATTCTTTTACAAACCACACTCGACATTGAACCAATAGCTTTCCCTCCGAAGAAAGTTGTGCTACATTTTTATCACTCAAGAAAAATCCGTCAACCCCTGCTGGATGTGAACCCACGAACATCTGCTCCTGAGACGAGCATTTTACCCCAAGACCACTGAGTGACGTCAGAAGGGTTATTGTAGAAAGAACCTTTTATCAAATACAAACAGTTGGTGCCTCTTCCCCCCTCCCCTGAGTGTGATTGTACCAGGTGAGGCAATGATCAGTAGGTCCCTGGTGCTACCATCCCGAGTGTGACGGTGTGTGTTACAGCAACATGTTGTACCTTGACCCGAGTCACGCGTCATGACTTGGCCCTGCGGCGGCCATATTGACGTGCACGAAGACACGTACACTGTGGACCTACTGACGGTGACTCACAGCCAGGTCACGGCTCCGACCAAAGCTTTGCAGCAGTTATATACTCTTGTGTATCTATACGCCAGACCATATGCTATACATATGCAGGAACATTGAGGGGGAGGGGCTACATACAGTCCAATATCCACAGGAAGGGCCTTTTAGAAAATATAAACATGTTTTATTACGGTCAACATTGATAACATGTTACTATATTATTAGTCACATCACTTGACGTATGAATGCATGAAAGTAGTAACTGTCCTAGCTGTCAGACTGTAGGTTGTACAGTTTGTACACACTGAACTGAATAAATGGGGCTCTAGCTTAGAGGAGAAGTATTTTATTTAAATTCTGTTATTCTTGTGTAAATTCCTCGGAAATGTGAACTATATAATGTATATGAGCAGATGGTTCGATTCCCAGGCCCAGAGGATCAATTTTCAACTTTATTTATATCCTTTAAGTTTCTAAAACACCCAACGCTCAGCCATTTGTCCCCCCCTTCGATCCTGCGCGTCTGTGCAGATGTGACAACAGATTGTACCAGAGTTACAGTGTTTTGGGTTTGAATGTAACAAGTATTAAAACAAAGATTAATTAATACATAGTAAGTCACTTTTATTTCCGTATAAAAAATAAATAATTTACAAACAATAACAGGGGTGACGTGATTTGTCTCCTCGCAGTGTATATACAGTACAATGGTGGAACATTTCAGACTTGTTGTGGAGTGTTAAAATATTTAAAAAAATATTGTTCCAAGGACGCTACAAATGTACGGGCCGTTTTAGAAACAATATGACACTTTAAACAACAATACACTTTGTATGTAAAATAATAAAAATTGACAACGCACAAGTGCTTTAAATAACGACAACTTTAAAAAATACATTCGATATAAAGAAAACAGATATAATCGAGTTACACAATAAAACCTTTAATACCGGTAATATTGTATTTTATCAACGTCACTTTATTAACAGCATCATATTGTACCGATGAGCGTAGTACGCTTATAAGGTCAGACTAAAATTAGTTTTTCCGTCGACTTAAATTTGAAAATGTAGCTCATCCACTAAAAAGCGCACTTAAAATCGTTTCTTTTCACCCGTGCACACGCTGTTCAAATATAATCCACCCTCCTCATTAGTTCACATCAGCCGTGTAATATAACTTGCAGCACGTAAGTCCTCAACTTACACGGTCAGTTTGCTCCGAAGGTTTCCACGCAAGTTGAAAATCCGCGTAAGTCAAAAGCTGCTTAAATACGATGCATTTTTAACATATATGTTCGTTTCAAAGTATAGCTTAATTATTAAAACCAAATAGGTTCTGGTTAATAAAATGAAACTTTGAGAAGATGCAACTTATGCTCCAGGTATAAACACAATGTCTGTCAGATTACTAGGAACAATATTGTTGTTGTAGGTGACTGATAGATGCTGTTGTGAGTTGTAAGCCTAAGTACCGCAACCACGTATCTATGAGTCCGCGTAACTCGAAACTGTGTAAGTCAAGGACTTATTGTATGGGTCAACCTACCCCTGATATTATTCCGAGAAACCTACCAGTAACGTAATTACAACAATAAATTACAAATATTTTGTTTCTTGTGTATGTGCTCCTACATTTTATCGTTGAGTCTGAATTGTTAAATTAGTGAGTACATTTTTTATCACACATTTGAAAAAAAAATACATTTACTTAAACTATTATTAGCATTGTTGCACAACCATACGCTATTTTATCAGTCAAATATAAGTAATGTCAATCTTCTGCATTGATTAATCTTATCTCCGTGATTTATTGAGCTCCTTAGTAACTAATCACGCAATCGCGCTTTAAAATATAAAAACAACATAACAATCCGAGTTACCGAGCCATTGTTTCTATCGAATTAAAAAATGTAAGCTCTTACGAAAAATATTGCCACCATAAATCTTGTTTAACAAAACTTTATATAAAATTGTTTTCGTGGCAATGCCCCGAGCAACAGAGAACAAAGAACAAGATGGCGTTCGTCCTTGCTGTATCGAACTATTATCAATATTAACACGTTAATAATATTATATAATTATAACAATAGGGTTTAGATCAACATAAAGTCTTGTTTTTAATTTTCAAACAGTATTTTATAATGCCTACAATTAAAAAACCACTTAACCCACATCGGTGACTGCATGGGCTAAGGCATTACTCTCGCAGTAGACTAGACTGCTGATGACTGGAAGATCAGGGTTCGAATCTCGGTCGGGTGTACTGTTTTTACAAAATTGTTTTCTACATGACTTAATCAGTCATGCGTTGTCTCAACAATATGCCGCTTTGTGTGCGCGCGGCCGTCTGCTGAACTAAAAACTCTTCAACACTAAATGTACCATTCTCATCGAATCTTTGTCGTGTTCCTTTTTCAAACAACAACAAAGCCACCGAAACAATGGCACCAATCAAATGCACTAAAACACGCGATAGCTTCCAAGTTTCCCCGCAGGAAGCGCTATAATGAAGGATCCAATCATCCATTACGTTGTTGACGTATCGTCCTCCCCTACTCGGCGGAAAGAACCGTAGTTTTGATCATCTTCTTGGACGGAGAAAAAGCAAAACTAAATCTTGCTGTTTTTTGTAATAATTTGTTTTCTTTTATCCCCGCGCGAACTCGTCAAAGAGAAGACGTCCGCCTCCATAAGACGGGCGGACACAACACTAGCAGTTGGAACTGTGACCCAGGCTTTGGGGGACGGGCTCTAGGTGGGAGGGGGCGGCGCCGAGACATGGACAGGTACGACGAAGATCTCCAGTCGGTCTTTCTTCTCGCCGTAGAAGAGGGAGTCGTAGGGGGGCGGCGCGAACATCTCGTAAGGGGGAGGGGGCGGGTCCTCGATGACGTGGAACTCAGCCGCCTCCTGGGCGGCAGCGCTAGCGGCGGCGGCCTGCCTCCTCTTGCAGCAGCACTCCGAGCAGCTGACGACCAGGAAGAACGTCACGAGTCCTCCAAAGGACCCAATGTACCACACCAAGGACCACGGATCCAGCTTGGAGGTGTCAATACTCCCGACATCTGAGGACAAAAGGAATGTCTTACTACATACACTAATGGGGTAGAGAGAGATAAGAAAGGGAGAATTGATAAGAAATGCACCCATATTTTCAAAGAGGGGATGTTTCAATGAGTTAAAACCTCAAGTTAACGCTGTTGACTGTTTGAATGTATTTTTGTGTGGAGGTTGGTTGACCTGGAGTCTGTTGGATGCAGAGGTTGGTAGAATATTTATCGCAATTTTTACGGGTGGTAATGTAAACAATATTATTGAATGCTGAATAGCGTTAATATAACCATTACCTTATTTATCATTGAACAAGTCCTGGGTTACCACCCAAGCTGGGTGAGAATTATCTTTTGTCAGCAACCGGGTCAGGTTTCAATGAAACTTTGATCACTGTAGTGGGCCCATTTGACACAACTTGGCCTAGTTCTTTATGAAGTGGTTGAAAAGGAGATTATAAGTTCAAGTAAAAGTTATTTTTCACATAACTATGATATATTTATGGAAATAAATCTTTGTTTACTTTTCAATTGGTATGATTGGCCACCAAATTCTTAGTCTTTTGCCCAAATTAGGCTTTCCTCTGTTTGTTGATCTTTCAAAATGATCTATAATAATCCCTTACAAATAGGTGTAAGTACGGTAGTTTTAGTCAGACTGAAACGTTCAAAAAAATATAGTTCGTCAAATTCTCCGAAAGAATTAGTTCTTGGTCGAAATGTAAGTATTTTTATACCTGTTAAAAAAAAGGTATATATTGATAAATGTCTTCGTCGTGTGAGTCTAAATAAAATATAATCAGGTTTGTTATCTCAACTTAATCCAACATCAACACAGATGGGAATGCTTTGAACTGACAGCTGACAGAGTTGCGGCCATCTTGTACTCACTCTTATTATTATTATTATTATTATTATTATTATTATTATTATCATCATCACCACGTCTTACTACCCGTTCGGGTTATACGCACTTACGCTCATGTGCGATGGTAGGGTGATTGTGAGATGAAATGGAGGACCTACAGTTTAACGTGGGATCCGAACCACGGTGGAGGCCTGACATTTCTCACATTCACAAGATGTGATTAATACACGTCTTGTCAGAGGTGAAGGAAGGGTTTGGTAATCAGATAAATCTGTGCCGGGACCAAGGATTGAACCCCGGACCCCAGCACAGAAGTTCGATACTTACTCTTCATCTGACATAGAAACACTGGGCCTAAAGTACACTCCAGTAAGGTGGTTAATGTTCCACGCTTACAGAAAGAGGAGGCTGAATTAGTAGAGTATGCACCCACATTCACCTGACTAAAAGGATAGATAAATAAAATGTATAAAAACATCTCCACAACATCAGGTCAGAGTCAGGAGTGCTAACCACTAAACTAGATCTATAGGTTTGAAAGTTGCATCGTAGACGTGTCAAAGAAAAGAATAATTAACACTCTAAGCACCCGTATCGGTGGGATCACGGAGTAAACGTCAAGATCGCCTAGTCTGGTTTGACAGATGACGATGTGTAGATCAGGGTTCGGACTCCCAGCGGGTGGACTTAAGGTGTTTTCCACATTACTTCCACGCCAATGAGGATATATTTTCTTTCTCCTCCATCATCAATTAGAATGAAATCTTGCGTTTGTTTATTGATTTAACTAGCCCCCTTTCCCGTAAAAAATATTGTAAAGAATCCTGTAAAACAAAGCTTCAAATCATCCATCATGTAAATATAAAAACAAAACTTTTTTTACTTTTTTTTCCCTCGAAAATACAGTCCTACCATCACTGTATAGCCCCCTCCCTCTTTTTATCCTCCCTCCTATTTTCATCTCATTCCTCTTTCCTCACCTCTACCCCCCACCCCCTTCACCAACCCCACTTTCCCTTCAACAACTTTTTTATTCCAACGACTATATAATATACTATCGACATTTTTATGAGGAATAAATTTAATTTTAAAAATAAAATACAGCCTATGTTACTCGCTGGTAGTGTAGCTTTATATTGGTGAAATAATTTTTAAAATCGGTCCAGTAGTTTTTGAGTTTATCCATTACAAACAAAAAAACAAAAAATCAAATCCTTCCTCTTTATAATATTAGTATAAATGTTAATTATGTGTAATGAATTATCTACTTTGGTTACGTCATCTGGTCTGTAACATGAGAATCAATCAAACACATTTCATTAGTAATAAAATCATTTCGTTAAAGATATTATCAAATAGGAGCAGCTTTAATCCGCAAAATAAATAGTTATATTTTAATGTGAAAGTAATAAAAAGATTCGAAGTCGTTTTAAGGTAGGTATAAACTAAATTAATATAATCGTAACTTATAGTCAATCGATTGAACTATTGTTTGTTCGGAACCTAAATATAGAGTTGTAGCCATTGTTCGTGGTGGTACAATCCACCAAACAAAATGACAACAATTGATTGCTCCATTGTTTATTGAAACTAGCAACATTGTTGTCTTACCACCAGATTGGCTTATGTTAAAAAGGTTAAGTACAAAAGAAATGTACCCAACGTTTGCGTGGAGTGATATTGGAAAATTATTTAGGAAAAAACCTATGTATGCTCAGCCGGGATCCAAACCTTGACCTCTCCATAGTATGCAAACCAGAATAAATGAAACTGACGTTTAAACCGCGTTCCCATTGGCGCAGGTTGGTCAAAATTGTTAATATTTCAATTAGATTCATCGTTTTGGAATTAGGTTTTAAAAATAAACACATTAGTCCTATGTTATAGAACTCCTACAGTGTGTAGGTACCTCCTGAAGTGTGTACATACCTCCTGAAGGAAGAAAGGAGTCCTCCTCGTCTTTGTCCTCCGCGTCGAGGATATCCCCAGTGGAGTCCGATATTGTCTGGATCTGCAAGGAGAAGTCATCCCCGAGCCCCACAGTCCGAGACCAGAGACCCTCAGATACCTTGTAGGGTGCTTTGCCCTTCAACAGTTGGACTGAAACAAACATTAACATCATCACACGTGGGGACTGTACAAACAATAACATCATCACACGTGGGGACTGTACAAACAGTAACATCATCACACGTGGGGACTGTACAAACAGTAACATCATCACACGTGGGGACTGTACAAACAGTAACATCATCACACGTGGGGACTGTACAAACAGTAACATCATCACACGTGGGGACTGTACAAACAGTAACATCATCACACGTGGGGACTGTACAAACAGTAACATCATCACACGTGGGGACTGTACAAACAGTAACATCATCACACGTGGGGACTGTACAAACAGTAACATCATCACACGTGGGGACTGTACAAACAGTAACATCATCACACGTGGGGACTGTACAAACAGTAACATCATCACACGTGGGGACTGTACAAACAGTAACATCATCACACGTGGGGACTGTACAAACAGTAACATCATCACACGTGGGGACTGTACAAACAGTAACATCATCACACGTGGGGACTGTACAAACAGTAACATCATCACACGTGGGGACTGTACAAACAGTAACATCATCACACGTGGGGACTGTACAAACAGTAACATCATCACACGTGGGGACTGTACAAACAGTAACATCATCACACGTGGGGACTGTACAAACAGTAACATCATCACACGTGGGGACTGTACAAACAGTAACATCATCACACGTGGGGACTGTACAAACAGTAACATCATCACACGTGGGGACTGTACAAACAGTAACATCATCACACGTGGGGACTGTACAAACAGTAACATCATCACACGTGGGGACTGTACAAACAGTAACATCATCACACGTGGGGACTGTACAAACAGTAACATCATCACACGTGGGGACTGTACAAACAGTAACATCATCACACGTGGGGACTGTACAAACAGTAACATCATCACACGTGGGGACTGTACAAACAGTAACATCATCACACGTGGGGACTGTACAAACAGTAACATCATCACACGTGGGGACTGTACAAACAGTAACATCATCACACGTGGGGACTGTACAAACAGTAACATCATCACACGTGGGGACTGTACAAACAGTAACATCATCACACGTGGGGACTGTACAAACAGTAACATCATCACACGTGGGGACTGTACAAACAGTAACATCATCACACGTGGGGACTGTACAAACAGTAACATCATCACACGTGGGGACTGTACAAACAGTAACATCATCACACGTGGGGACTGTACAAACAGTAACATCATCACACGTGGGGACTGTACAAACAGTAACATCATCACACGTGGGGACTGTACAAACAGTAACATCATCACACGTGGGGACTGTACAAACAGTAACATCATCACACGTGGGGACTGTACAAACAGTAACATCATCACACGTGGGGACTGTACAAACAGTAACATCATCACACGTGGGGACTGTACAAACAGTAACATCATCACACGTGGGGACTGTACAAACAGTAACATCATCACACGTGGGGACTGCACAAACAGTAACATCATCACACGTGGGGACTGTACAAACAGTACATCACACGTGGGGACTGTACAAACAGTAACATCATCACACGTGGGGACTGTACAAACTGTAACATCATCACACGTGGGGACTGCACAAACAGTAACATCATCACACGTGGGGATTGTACAAACAGTAACTTCATCACACGTGGGGATTGTACAAACCGTAACATCACACGTGGGGACTGTACAAACAGTAACATCATCACACGTGGGGATTGTACAAACAGTAACATCACACGTGGGCACTGTACAAACAGTAACATCATCACACGTGGTCACTGTACATGTCTAAGGAAGGCTGTATCTATGTTTATAACTATTTATTCTGAAGTCATAACTGAAACATTGCGTGTGAAACTTTCTTGAAAATAAGATAATTACCACTTTTAATGGTTACGTTTGTTGCTTTTAACCCTATGGGAACATATTGGTAGCTTTCACCTGCACCTTGGAGTCGACTCAAAGACTCATGGATATTTGTGAACGTCTCATTGTACAGTTATCACGTAATCAGCAGGAAGTATCAACTTTATTTCGGTCTTGGGGACGTAAATACACTATTTTATTCGATATCAGTACCGGCTATTACGATATTTCCCTCTCAACTCGGTTCAGAACTAAAATAAAATAACTGTTTGAATAGTCTTGTTAAGTTTACCACCCTGAGTACTACCGCGCTCACTCCCACTAATAGTAAGATAGCCAGCCACACTATCTTTCAAGTATCGTGGAACTGAGGCTAGGATGTTTACTTAAAAAAAATATTAATATTAATATTTGTACATTTCAAATCTAGTTATAGATGAGAGATATTTACAAAAATATAACTTTATAGCTCGATATTAATTTTAAAAATAAAATTCACCAACTTCAGCTTAAGGTGGGGATGTAAAGACGCGAGAAAAGGTTAGTGTTTCTGCAGTTCTTACAGCAAAACATTTTTTTTGTTAAAATTAATCAAACATTGCTACAGTACAAACCTAATACAGTTTAGTTTTCTTCATCTGGTGATATCAACAGTTGTTGAATATCTGTGGAGAGTGTCCTGGAATTTAGTAACAACCTTCTCTCTCCATTTAAAAAGTTTATCTTCTAATGCCATGCCATGATCATGACAAATATTCAACAACTGTTGATATCATCTTGGGGAAAAAAGATTAAACTAAACATTGCTACTGGAGCAATATTTTATTCATTTTGAATAAAACAAAACTCAGCAAAAACCGCGAAAACACTGGCCTTATCTCGCGTCCCTACATCCCCACCTTTCTAAGGAAACCATTCCGCGCTCTTTAGCAGTTTATAACTGTTTCATATCGTGATCTGAGTCTTACTACCCGTCCGGACTATCTACATGTTTGTACTAATGAGGTGGAGATTACGAATGTAGAATATAAAAGACGTGTAGCCGCATTTGCGTAAAGAGAGTAGGAAATTATTTAAGATCAATGTGGCACGGCTAGGATTCGAACCCCGACCATCCCATCACCATTATACCGGACCAAAACAGACTGACGCCTTTATTGGTGAATCCCCCCGTGCGAGTTTTATTATCATTAGAAGTATTTTGAGTAAAATCTGTGCCGGAGCTATCTAAAAACACCGTGAGATGGACATGAGGAAAGATTCTGGTTTGGTGGAAGAATGGTCTGGAGCGTCATTCTCGCAATGGACTCGCCTGACTATGACGCGGATATTGGGTTCAGTTTTCCACAACGAAAATGTGTAGACATTCTCCTTTAAATTCTAACTCTTTTATTCCTAACCCATTGGTGTGGATGTGGATTCAATTCTGGCCTATAAGAAGAAAGTCAGGTACACTAACCCACTAGAGAGTCAGGTACACTAACTATGTATCCAGTCCTGTGTCTACCAGAGTCAGGTACACTAACCCACTAGAGAGTCAGGTACACTAACTATTTATCCAGTCCTGTACCCACCAAAGAGTCACGTACACAAATCCACCAGAGTCAGGTACACTAACCCACCACAGAGTCAGGTACACTAACTATGTTTCCAATCCTTTTGCCTCCAAATGAGGCCGGTCATGCCTTGTGATGTCATTGAGGCACATTATAGTAAATGTTGCCCCGAGGTTGAATCTCTCCATTAGTACAAAGCAAGCCGTTATAACATACATCAAATAATTAAAGGTCGCCTTGCGGTTAGTTTGTACTTTGGTAGAAGAGGGAACTAGTTTTACTTTACCTTGTCCCGGAGTGTCCCAAGGATTAAGCACTAGTTCCATTCTACCTTGTCCCGGAGTGTCCCAGGGAGCGAGGGTAATAGTTCCACCCTACCTTGTCCCGGAGTGTCCCGAGCACAAGTTCCACTTTACCTTATCCCGGAATGTCCCAGGGAGAGAGGGTAATAGTTCCATTCTACCTTGTCCCGGAATGTCCCAGGGAGAGAGGGTAATAGTTCCACCCTACCATATCCCGGAATGTCCCAGGGAGAGAGGGTAATAGTTCCATTCTACCTTGTCCCGGAATGTCCCAGGGAGAGAGGGTAATAGTTCCACCCTACCATATCCCGGAATGTCCCAGGAAGAGAGGGTAATAGTTCCACTCTACCTTGTCCCGGAGTGTCCCAGGGAGAGAGGGTAATAGTTCCACTCTACCTTGTCCCAGAATGTCCCATGGAGAGAGGGTAATAGTTCCACTCTACCTTGTCCCGGAATGTCCCATGGAGAGAGGGTAATAGTTCCACCTTACCCTGTCACGGAGTGTCCCATTGATACCTCACACACGTAATATTGAGTCGACCTAAAACTACCCCTGTCGGATGCAAAACTTGTTACTTGCTTTGGGAAAAGCTCTACACCTCGGCCATGATCGGGATGTGACAGCCCATAATATTTCCCACGCTCTGTGGTTCGTGATTACTGTCAGTTAGAAAGGAATTAGGAACATCTGTCTCGCCAATATGTTACTTCACCTCGAAAAGAAGTCATTGTGGACCAATCCATGTGAGACATTTTTATTCTCATTTAAAATAAATACAGTAATAGGAATATACTAATATGATGTTGTTGTTTTTTGTGTTTTTTTTTAGATTTCGAGACACCCCCAAGTGCTCAAACTCAATTTACAATATTTTAATCTTAAATTTTGAGATTTCTCCGGTAATTCTGGTTTTTCAAAATTCCAATTTTCTACCACAAAGAAATGTCGTTATTTCAATCCGTTTGGGAAATTTCGAGGTACATCCTCACCATTTTGGAATATCAAAGTTTTGGAATGGTAGCTCTATCTACTTGCGATGTTAGATTGTGTTTTTTTTATTAGAAGCCTGTGTTTTTTAATTAAATCAATAAAAATATATTTGGTTTAAAAACCACCAATCCTATTTATTTAGGTCGAGAAAAGTCAAAGTGAAGGAAGGGTTTAGGTGTGAGTGGGGATTGCTTCTAGAGACATTCAGGGTACGCAGATCATTGTGGTGACGTGGGGGGATCCCCTGCGAGGCGTGTTGAGTCACTTTGCAAGAAAACCAGACCGAGGTGTAATTGTCTCGCTTCTTGCGAACCAGGGACAGCTCTCCAATCAATGAGTCATCACGCGCACGTAACCCCTCAGCCGTCTCATGACTCAATCATGGCGCTGATTTCTTTTTTTAGTAAAAGAAAGGTTTAATGTTTTCTCACTTTTTCAAGATACACAATTTTATTGTGATGGCATTAGGAAACTGGTCATTATTTGTGTAAATCCAGCGAGGGAGGTTGGTGTACCAAATGTTTATACAAAACTCACCAGAAAGTTCACAAAACCGGTTGAATGTGCGCATCAAATAGCACATGAGCGTGTGAACAGTTGTTTTATGTTAGGAAAAGAAACAGACGCCCAAGACATCACGGGCATGACTCTATCGTCAGTTTTCTTGATCTCAAGACAAAGTTTCAAGTCTAAGGGCCAGTTTCATAGTCAAATTTAGTACGCCTGAAGTGCGGCGCTACACTAAGTACATGACAACACCTACCTAAGCCAGAATGGAATGGGCCGTTCTCGCATAGGAAACTGGCCCATTCCATTCTGGTTTAGGTAGGTGTTGTCATGTACTTAGTGTAGCGCCGCACTTGAGGCGTACTAAATATGACTATGAAACTGGCCCTAACACTCAGACGGAACCGGCCGATATCGACCTCCGGCCTCCTCATCATGGATGCGACTCACTCGCGACATGCAACTTAACCTAAACCCGAGTCCTTGTTTGTAAGGGTCATAGAACTAATCTCCCTGAGAATGTTTTCGATAGCACGCGATATGTCCTCTAGTGACGTCATAAGGACACCGTGGGAATGGGTACGAGGCGTGGGACCAGACACTCTTGCGGGGAACACAATTTTAAGACCTGGTCTACATCCTTCCTAACTTGAATGTCCTTAAGGTGGAGTGAATGGAAACATGTATTAAGGTCAGTATTTTCGCAGTTTTTATAGTAACAAAAATTATATTTTGGCCGAAAGTTAGTTTAGTTTTCTACAGTTAGTAATGTCGACAGTTGTTGAATATCTGTCATGAAAACAAAGACTGGCATTAGATGAGAAACTTTTTAAATGGTGATAAAAGTCCTGTTCAACCTCCACCATGTCCATGACAGATATTCAGCAACTGTTGATATCACCAAGTGGAGTATATTAAACTTAACAGAGTGACCTGGTGGTCTAGGGGTAAGGTGTCAGACTTCTGTGCTGGCGGCCGGGGTTCAATCCTCGGTACCGGCACAGATTTATCTGATTACCAAATCCTTCCTTCACCTCTGACAAGACATCTTGTGAATGTGGGGAATGCCAGGCCTCCACCGTGGTTCGGATTCCACGTTAAACTGTAGGTCCTCCATTTCATCTCAGAATCACCCTACCATTACACATTAGCGTAAGTGCGTATAACCTGAACGGGTAGTAAGACGCGGTGCTAATAATAATAATAATAAACTTAACACATCTACTGGAGGAATAGTTTATTTTATTTATTTGGAGAAAAAAGCTCTTTGTTATAAAAACTGGAAAAATACTGACCTTAACTCTCCTCCCTTCCCTTCTTGAGCTGCTCAAGTTGTTTCAACCAGTGGTGTGGCCAGGGGAAAAAAGGAGAGAGTTTAACCAAAATCTCAAAACATTTTAATAAAAACATATCTAGTACAACCATCATACATTGCACGGAGGATGTGTTTGAATGTATGAATCTTAAGATTCTGGTAAGCGGAAACTTGTGTTTGTGTCAGTGTGTCGTCTCCACAATACCCCCC
>CABFVZ010001499.1:65807-100910 GCA_902151445.1 Timema monikensis | reverse complement strand
CGGAAACGTGTGTTTGTGTCAGTGGGTCGTCTCCACAAAGCCCCCCTCCCCCCCCCCCACCCCCCCGTTACTAACATAATGAACAGGAGGAAACTGACGATTAGTCCATGTGACCACAGAAACGTGACTGATGAATTATAACCAGAAACAAACGCCTCCTAATTACTCTGGATCTGAATATTCTCCTCGGGAATATGTTATTGGCAGTGGCTTGGAGGGGGGGTTCTTTCAGGGGTTCTGAGCCCCACATATTCCACTCCGTACCCCTTTAAATTTACCTAAATCTTAAATAGCTCGTCTTTTATGTTGCATTAAAACATTAACAACTTTTTTATCACTGAAATCTAAATTAGGGTTAGAATAGTAGGTCACTCAATCAATCCCACACAAGGTTTCTAATTACGCCACTGGTTGACATGTTACTATTTATATGTTAACAATGACTCATGAGAGTGGCAATACCACGTACAAGTCACAACAAGAGAGTTGCATCACGAATTACAAACTAACAATAACATGGATGTATAAGGTGTAATGTGTCTACGCAGCCGTTTATAGAAATATAATATCTACAAGCTAGTGATAATTTTACAGCTAGTACGGTTACTAGATCAGCTTTAACGTGTTCATACGTCAAGTCATGTGATTTGCAGCAGTCACTTTTCATAAATATTATCAATAGGTTTAAAATAAAATAGCAATAATAATATCGAAAAATGTTATCAATGTTGACAAATTACAGTTTACTTGCTTCTCTCAGAAAAGAAAAAATGAAGTGTGTCAAAAAGTAGGAGTCCAGGAAAAGATTATAGTAAATATTGTATACACATGTAAAACCCACGTTTTAACTTTCAAGCCTACACTACACATGTGGCATTCGCCTCTTCACGAACTACTTGCCAAACAGTTCGTCGAATCATGAGCACACCTCTACACAAATGCGCCTATTTGCCGAGCCTCATAGTCACTATAAATTCAAAAAGTTGCGGTCAGGAACGGCGAACATTCGTTCCAAACATGGAGGATGAGATGGACAGTTATAGCTGCGACCCACAAATTGCTGCTGCGGCATTTAAAATATTCGCTATCTTCTCGAATGCGAACCAGTTTGGCTTGTGAACATCATATTCACCCGAGCCACTTCTACTTTATTTAATTTTATTTAGACATGTTCTGAACGTTGACATTAAAGATTCTTTTTTATCTTCTTAAGGTCGTTAATAGAACAATCTACGCTAAATTGTTGTTAAATCCGCTTCCAGTAATCAGAAAACTCATTCCTATTTTTATGTAAATCATGGGCTGGATTACATAAAGCAAGTGACAAGAAGTGTCCAAACAATCTTTGAGCGGCCATGTCTTCCTCACATATGCTGTATGATCCACTCGTCACGTTTTAGATAAACTCCTCAGTACCCCGACATCCTCGTCTCCACCAAACCAGACCAGAACACACATACACCTTTGTCCCCGTGCCCACCGGTACGTGTCCAGCACAACAGTTTCTGTTAATATCTGATGAAAAATGGGCTCACTCCTCCGGAAATGACATCCGATGTTGATAGAGCAGTGCACGGATATGCATTTTACAATAACAGCCCCCTTATCCGACGGACATGTTCCTCGTATCGTTCCGTACCTTGTACCTCAGCCCACTGAACATCGTGTTGGCCTTGGACGTGGCTTGGTAGAGGAGAGGTTCGCCCTTGATTACTATGCGTCTCTCGCCATTGCTACGAATACTGCTTCTAGCACGCTCTACTGCCACCGGCGTGAACGTATCCACGTGATGCCCTGGACTTGACACACTGCACGTATTATTAGCACCGCGTCTTACTACCCGTTCGGGTTATACACACTTACGCTAATGTGTAATGGTAGGGTGATTGTGAGATGAAATGGAGGACCTACAGTTTAACGTGGGATCCGAACCACGGTGGAGGCCTGGCATTCCCCACATTCACAAGATATCTTGTCAGAGGTGAAGGAAGGGTTTGGTAATCAGATAAATCTGTGCCGGGACAGAGGATTGAACCCCGGCCGCCAACACAGAAGTCTGACACCTTACCCCTAGACCACCAGGTCACCGATCACTGCACGTATCAATACAACAAATTGTATTACTTGTGGTCTTTACGTGCACTTTATAAACCGACTCATTGTATAGCTACAAGACTTATAAATTACGTCATGATTATGGTGGGAAGCCTACCTTTTCTGGAAGGCCTTATTTCGTACCAGAATCCTATTATATAGCAGTATTTTAGTAGTATAAAAGACCTTCCAGGACGAACTTTCAACCAAAATAAGAGTATAATACCTTGGAGCTAGCACAGACACAACAGCCTGCCCCCCGACCCACTGTCTGTGTTGTTCAAGTGTGCAAGACTTGTCTTTATTTCCACAACAGCACCCTGTCTCATCTGGAAAACTCTTGTTTCGAAAATAGGATGTCACACACAGACTGACGAGACATCTAGTGGCCAAATAAAACCTACTTTATGAACTACCTTTGACAGGACTGCAAACATAATACAACAATTCATCACTCACAGAATATATGTATGTACCCATTAATAATTGAACGTCTTTGGAGAGATATGACTCATTTCGATTGTCTTACCTGATGTCTAAAAAAATATAATATGTACTAATTATAAAACGTTATCATTCTAAACTTGTAAAAGAGGGCAATTAAAAAAAATAGCGCTATCATGAATTTATAGATAAACTGCAATAGAATGCACAATTAGGTTACCAAAATAAACTGATAAGAATTAATTTGTATCTGTATTTCTGCTCAAGAGGCAGTTATCTGAAACCGTGTCACCAAAAAAACAAACATATGAAGTCAGGAGCATATCGAAGGGTGTAGGCAGAGCCTCTGAGAGGAATTTTATCAGGGAGTAAAAATTGTTTTCGAACCCCCTTTCATTTTACATTAATCATTTCTAGGAACAATTAATTAATCCTATTTGATAAAAGGAGAAATAAACAAGACTAAAATTATATATAGTTAAATATCTTCAATATATGCAAACATTTTCTGAGATCCCAAGAAATTCCCAGGCTCCTTTACAACCCCTGGGCCCGGGTACAATGTACCCCTTTGACCTGCTTCTCATATAGTCTGAGTGTAGAGCAATGTTTTGGGGTTCAAAGCCCCCTCCTTACAAAAGTATTATTAATAGTATATGTGTGTATTATTCTAGACCACCTAGACTAGAAGCTTATTAGAGTATATTGTAACTTCCATTTCACAAATTATTATTATTATTATTATTATTATTATTATTAGCACCGCGTCTTACTACCCATTCGGGTTATACGCACTTACGCTAATGTGTAATGGTAGGGTGATTGTGAGATGAAATGAAGGACCTACAGTTTAACGTGGAATCCGAACCACGGTGGAGGCCTGGCATTCCCCACATTCACAAGATGTCTTGTCAGAGGTGAAGGAAGGATTTGGTAATCAGATAAATCTGTGCCGGGACCGAGGATTGAACCCCGGTCGCCAGCACAGAAGTCTGACACCTTACCCCTAGACCATCAGGTTACCCGTCATTTCACAAAAAAAGTTAATGTTTTAAACACATCTTAAATGATTGAGGAATTTAACGTCTAAGAAAATCCTTCTGAAGTTGGGAGAGCTACAATAGAAACCCCTACCCCCTCTTTTTCCAAAATATGTTTGGTTACGGTCGTGTATGAAATGCAGTACAAGGATTTGTATAGCTCACGACAGGTTTATTTGAAAGTAGTGTCTCTACGCAGTAGGAATTTCTTAGGGAAGAACGTTTAGAAAATACACACATATTTAGTTGCGGTCAACATTGATAAAATTGTACTGCATGACTTGACCTATGAATACATGGACATTGTAACGTTTGCAAGTTTAAAAGAAATTCCTTCTTACAAGCACCGGACTATACAAACGAGTATTGTCACGTAAAATCCATTATCGCCCACAAGTCACGTTTGAATGTTATGACTTTGTTCGTGGCATCAAACCTGCCCCCTACCGGTTACTCCAGTCCTCATGGGGTTTTGGGAACCCTCTCGCTTCAGTCACCCTCTCAGAAGACATAAGTGGCTCTATTCACCCTCTCAGAAGACATGAGTAGCTCTCTTCACCCTCTCAGAGGACATAAATGGCTCCCTTAACCCTCTCAGAGGATATAAGTGGCTCTATTCACCCTCTAAGAAGACATAAGTGGTTCGATTAACCCTCTTAGACATAAGTGGCTATCTTCACCCTCTAAGAAGACATGAGTGGCTCTATTCACCCTCTCAGAAGACATAAGTGGCTCTATTCACCCTCTCAGAAGACATGAGTGGCTCTCTTCACCCTCTCAGAGGACATAAATGGCTCCCTTAACCCTCTCAGAGGATATAAGTGGCTCTATTCACCCTCTCAGAAGACATAAGTGGCTCTCTTCACCCTCTCGGAGGACATAAATGGCTCCCTTAACCCTCTCAGAGGATATATGTGGCTCTATTCACCCTCTCAGAAGACATAAGTGGCTATCTTCACCCTCTAAGAAGACATGAGTGGCTCTATTCACCCTCTCCGAAGACATAAGTGGCTCTCTTCACCCTCTCAGAAGACATGAGTGGCTCTCTTCACCCTCTCGGAGGACATAAGTGGCTCCCTTAACCCTCTTAGAGGACATAAGTGGATCCCTTAACCCTCTCAGAGGACATAAGTGGCTCTCTTAACCCTCTTAGAGGACATAAGTGGATCCCTTAATCTCCATCCAGTATATATTCATACTAGTTAGTAAAGAGGAGCTACCAACAAAGGGGTTATGTCCCTTCTTCCCCTCCGAGTACGCCGCTGTTCAATATTCCGACCGGTGTGGCAGGACATATTTAGACTAACAATTTTTAGGTAGTGGTGCTTTGTTAATGCCGCCCTTAGGAATTGTAGTTGTATGTGTGTGTCTCTGTGTGTGTGGACAAAAGTCAGACCGCAGAATAAATCAGACCTCATTTGTTAGTGTATCTTTTCGGACGCGTATTAATTTGATTGCACAGGTTAGGTTAGGTTAGGTTAGGTGTCAAATATTCAGGTACGCCACTGCTCACACAGATAGGTCCATCTAAATATTCAAAGGATTTTAACATATAATATTCTAATTAATTGTCTTTCTTTTTAAATATATAAGGATTAATAAACACTGGTGTTGATGCGGTGAAGGCTTTGTAAATAACTAAGTCGTGAGAGGTTGAATAAAGTGGCAGAAATTTCCTTGAACACGAATTTTCTTGTCAACATTGAGATTATTAGACCGCTGTTAGTGTCAAAGAGATGCCGTTCTTTTGAGTGCGTGCCGAGTTTGTACTAGAGTCCTTCTTGCATTCAGACTAATAATATCCTGGACTAATGTTTTTCACTTACACAGACAGGGATTCGAACCTTGATCTCCCCGTCATCGGCAGTCTAATCTACTGCGAGAGTAGCACCTTAGACCATCGTTGCGGGTCTTCTTATGTTGATGTTGAAGTATGTCGGTAATTTCTTTGAAACTTTAGAATGACATTATTGGCTGTTGTTGAGAGAGCATCGGCCGGTCGAGATCTTCCTCTTGAAGTCCACACACGTGTGTGAGCTTGTTAGCAAGTTGAGTCTGTGCCAGAGTTGCAACACGGCTCTTTGTTAGCTTGGGAGAAGTTTATAACATGCGTCTTATGACGCAATCAGAGCAGTTACAACACTCTCATGTACTCATACGTCAAGTAATCTCATCTGAAGCTATCACTTTTCATTAACAACACTGATAAAATACAAGTATTCCTACTGATATAACATATCTGTCTGTTATTCTTTCGGAGTTCGCAAAGACTTAACTTGGACGTCCGGTTAACATTTAGGATAATTACACTTAATTCACATCCGTGATTTTGTCCCAAGATGGCGACCACAAAACACGCCTTTTTGGCTTTTCTCTCAGATTATGATGAACGGATTTTCACTGGACCAACAATGAACGGTTTCTAATTATAGATACGTAAAATAAAACCCATTCCGTGAAAATAAAAGACAAGTAGCTATTAATAACGTAACATGTTTGTAGGGCCTACTTTCTACAAACTTTTTACTAACATAATCATATTATTTACTTTAAATTAACTATGAAACCTGGCAGCTACAGATCCCTTGACTTGACGTATGAATACATTAAGGTATATTTAGTAACTGTTATAACAGTCAGATAAAGTTATTCCTGTGAAAGTTGGACTCTATCTTCAAGTTCGTGGCCTAGAGCACAAATACACCAAAAAGTTTTTTAAAAAAACAAGCACCTAGACGTTTCTGGCACAAATTCAAAATTCCCGCTTTAATACCGGTCAAAACAACCAGAGCAATTACTTTAGGGATTAGGATCACCCATTACTGCCAAAGAGAGCTTAGAAATAAACTGTATTTAGAGAGGTTGATACCAACCATGACCTTTGTCCAAACGACCTGGGTCTCGCACCAGATCGCTGATGGGCGTGGCCTACAGCTATTTAATTGCTGATCGTTAAGTTGGCGAATTATGGGATTCGTATCATACTTTTTCCTGAATCAGGTAGTGTTAAAGTAAGGTGTAATTTGAGATAAAAGTACCCACGTTTGCGTGGAAACTCAAGAATACTTGAAAATTTCACTTTCTAGTTAAATGATACTTTAAATTAGACTCTCCGGGAATAAAACCGAATAACTAAAGACCAAGGAAAATTTTAGTGATACAGGATACAAATAATCTAATAATGTTTCATTCAACCATCCTTTTTCCAAAATACTCACTTTTTCTGTAATCACACTAAATAGTTTGATGAATATTAAAAATTGATTATGATAATATTTATTCACTTATTTCTAGTGTTATGTCTAGATGTTTTCGTATTAATATTTTTTTTTAAATTCCATTGTTAATTAAATATTTGTAATCAATTTTGAGGTATCTGTACCAGGCTGAAATATATTATATTGTATTTTGTCTGATTTTTTATCAATTAACTTTGCACAGGTTAAATTTTTTTTAATTGTCAAAATTGTGAGAAACCCATTTTTTTTGTAAGCACCAAGAGTCATTAAAGCACTTTCAATCAAGACTTGAACTCCACTTACTTAAATCGAAATCTTCACTTTGTTGGTTGGGATGGCTTTCCACGCCGGCTAGCACCATAAAAGACGCCACCAAGACGCTGACGACGCTCAACACCATTGTCCCACAAACTATTTGAAACTATACAATTCAATCTCAGACACGGTTTCCACTGACCCTATCTTTCACAGAGAGTAACAATCACTGACTATTGCTAGCAAGAGACCTTTGTTGTGTTTGCGCGCCAACTCCTCCTTCCTTCTCCATGCGCATGCGCAGTGCATAGTTTAGAACGTGGCGCGACTAGCCTTCGAACAAACCTAACCTGAAAACTCGTATGAGTCACCGTTCTGTGATTCGTCCCATACACCGCCAATTAAACGCGATCGTTTATTTTATTTATTATTTCTACTGAAAAATCAACGACAAACATAAATAATCGCAAACTGCCTTAATGCCAATGTATCTGATTAATAAGTTCCCCGTTATCTGTCATTTTTCTTAGGTGACATGTTTGTAAAAATTATCGATCGCAATTTTTTGAAGACGTGGGAGACGGGGGTGAAGGTTGAACAGAAAAAAAAGGATGATGTAAAAGGTGTGTTAAAACGAGCAACGCTAACTATAACTCTCTAATAATATCGTACTATTGTTTAATATTTTAAAACTTATTCATGTAGAAAAACCGACAATGATTTAACGCAGGTTTTTTTTTACCATTGCAGACGCCCAATTGATTGCCCAATACGTCCCCATACCCCCTTCTCCAGACTGTCGAAATCATCATCATCGTCGTCACAGTCGTATTAGGTTCCAATGTGACTTCGAATATCTTGGTTTTACTCCCCATATGGGTAGCTTGGAACAGATCAACTGAAAGAAAATCATAACGATATTATATTTATTTATAGAAAAATGGCAAATCACAAACACACAAGTTATATCTAGATGTTCATAGAAAGCCCGTTATATAACAGCTATAAAAGCTATTAGATCTATTTTCACGTGTTCATACGTCAATCCATTTGATCTGTAGATGTCACTTCTGACAGGTATTATCAACTATATAATAATAATAATAATAATAATAATAATAAAATACGTTTGGTATTTTCTAAATCGGCTTCTTTTGAAAATCGGGGTATTGTGATTGTACTATTCAGAAATTGGGTCCCATACACCTTATTTGGTTCCCATCCCCCCGGCTAGAACCCCTGAATTCCAAAGGTACATTTCTACGCCGCAAAGGACCGCCCAAGATGGGCAGACCGAGGTTCGATCGCGGTTGGGTGTACGAAGGGTTGTTTTTCCTAGACAATTTCCCACTATCTCTCCACGCAGATGCAGGCACACTTCCTCTAAATTCAACCTTCCTAATTCTTAACTCATTAGTGTTGTTAGTACATAAGCGTTTAACCTTAACGGATGGTAAGACGTGGTGCTAAAAACATTGATAACCTTTTAATATATTATTAATAATATTGTTATTTGTATTAATGATATATATCAGAAGTGACAGCTGAAGACCACATCACTTGACGTATGAATACATGGAAGTACAGCTAGTAATTTTTTTAAACTTATAGATAAAGCCCTTTTCAAGAAAATTGGACTATACAGCTAAACATCAATGCCTAAAATTGGTCCAACTAAAATATTATCTTTAATAATAAAAATATTAATGGCTACCTATTATAAAAGTTGAAGGTGGTAAAAATAGCGATTATTATAATTATATTAAGTGTGGGTGAATTCCCAGTTTGATAGTTCGTACAGATAAAACAAAGCTGATCTTTATCTAGTTCTAAAGTTAGCAACACTTTGGAAATATTTTAGGTTGAGATATAAATATGGACGGTATCTGCGAAGCAACATTATCAACTATTAAAACTTTTGAAACTAATGGGTTTTGTAATCTAGAAAGACAATAAAAACATTAAAAATTGAAGTAGGCCTACTAATTGTACTTGTACATAAAATAGCGGATATCTAGTAGAATTAAAATATGCTAACAATTAGTAGAAACTAATATTAGCTATCCTATGTTATGTATTTTAGAGAACAAGGGAGGTCTGTGGATGAAAAGGGGTCATTTTTAAAGTCCTGCTGAAACTATCCCTGATAAAATCCACTCAAAAATACAGGTGTACTTAGCAATGTAAATAAAATAATAAAGTATTAGCTACACCATTTGTGATTAAGGTATAAAATATACATGCATATTCCTTGGCAACCATGTGAACATTATTCTTTAGAGGCTTTGCAGAGGAGAACATTTCCTCCACACAAACTATACAAGTGAAATAGGTCATAAGAGATGGAGATCTCTATTTGAAGAGTAATGGGAGAGAGAATTTCGAAATTAAATCGATCGAGGTGTTGTTAGTTTGTAAAACGCAATGCGAGTGACTATGCCTGAGGTGTTGTTAGTTTGTAAAACGCAGTGTGAGCGACTTTGCCGAGGTGTTGTTAGTTTGTAAAACGCAATGCGAGTGGCTATGCCGAGGTTGAAGGATGCGTTCGCCTCCGCAACACGTTTAGTTCATATTTGTTTTTGTCCAACGGATACGTAAATTATATAACTGACGAAGCACAACACAATCTCTGGATTTTTTCCCCATTAAACATAAATATATTTAAGGCGTTCAGTTTCCTTCAATAATCCGAAACCTTAGCTAAGTTGATAGCGTGTCTGTCTGTCTACTGAGCTAAGAGTTCAAGGTTCGATTCTCAGCCTGAATCAAAAATGTATTATTGGTGAAATGTGGATTTACCCTTTTACAGTGTTGAATTAACGGGCGGGGACTGGATGTTGTTCCTGTCCTAGTCTTAAACTTGATTATAAGGCATATTAAACTATGACAGGCCTAGCCAGCCGGTAGAAGAAAATATATGGCTTGAATAAAAAACTGGCCCAGGTCACAGGCTGGAAACAGTAATGGTTGTAAAAAGTTCCGTTTAACAAATAATCCGATGTGTTCTGGTAGGAGGATTGTGTTAAGTCGCAAATATATTAGAATGTTCGTTGTAGCTAACTCTGTTAACAACTTTGTGTCAGGAAGGCTCTGTGATCTCACAACTGACACATTTCGACTGAAACGTTCTTGAAATTGGTATCATTCCACCATTTCACGATTTTTTTAATTGTGAAATTTAAAATTCTAAGGTTTTAAGTATTTTTGTTTCGTTGGGTTTTTTCCTTTGCGTCTTACTAACCGTTCGAGTTATCTTACGCTATTAACTAATTACGTTAATGTGTTAGGGATGATAAAGGTTGAGTTTAGAGGTAGTGAACCTGCATTTGCGTGGAGGAAGAGTGGAAAACTATTTAAGAGAAACCCCTATCAGTCCAACCGACCGGTGTTCGAATCTTCCCGTCATGGGCAGCCCAGTCTGTTGCGAGAGCCGACACCTTAGACCATTCAACCATCGGCACGGGTAGGGTTTTTGATCCTAAACGGACATGTTGATACCTTTCACCTTCCCAAGCCATAGTCCATGGTACGTAAGAAGTTGACTCCACAGTAACAGTTTGCTCTGTACCGGCACAAAGACTCTTTCCGTAAGGTCCGTACATATTGGATCATTCTTGACTTCCAAGGAGCATCGCTACGGACTTGTACGGAGAACTCAACCACATACAGCAAAAATAAATGAGCATCAATGTGTGAATCGGAATGAAAGCAACGAAGGAGACAGTTGCCATTTTATAATCGTATCATGTTTTCATTTATATACCTCTAACAGTAAGTCCAAGAAAACGACACTAAACAAAGACTATCGTTATTTGAACTTTTTAACGGCAGATACACAATAAAATGAATAAAATATGTATTGCGTTCGTTGAAATTGTTTTTATTTCATGAGTTTGAATGAACAAAGTAGTATACCTTCCCATTGACTCGCACACCATCACGTGATTCGTTATAGATGCAGGTGTGTGTTTATAATATTGGCATGAAATAAGGACTCTAAGGTTAAAGAACTAAGGACTATATTGACAACGCCTTATCCTGAAAGTTGGCCAAATCTCCAGTATCTGATGTATTGTACAAGTTAGTACAGATGGCGCTTTTTAGTGTCAGGTTCAAGGTATTAGAAACTTGATGTGCAGTTGTTTACTTGTTCACTGTACAAAAAGTCATAAGTAGACTTATTACTCCCAGATTGCGCAATCCAGTACCTATGTAGTCAACAACATGTTCTGTAATGTCTAAGTTCAGGGGCGAGGAATGACAGTCTAAGAGTAATAAGTATATTCGTTTCTCCCTAATCAATCTGGTTCGTTCTTCATTTATTTTACCGTCTGCTCTATAATTATATGATACATTATTTATGTATCTAGTTAACACTAAAATGGTGGATTTGTTACACCTGGGACCGTAAATACGGTAAACACCCTACCACCTGTTGTTCACCCACACTAGTAGGACCGTGGACTAAGAGATTAGTCTCATCTAGTCCAATTTACCGGGGATCGAGAGATCAAGGTTCGTATCCCGGCTGGGTATACTTAGGTGTTTTCTCTCTCTGATATTTTGATGGTAGGTTGTAACAGAGTACGTCATATCTGAACCAGGAAAACATAACTCGTGGGAAGGTACACCTCTTGATAACTTGTTTTCCCGACCTTCACACAAAATTGTCTGAAACCGAAACACGTCTATCTCCTTCCACGTCCCACACTCTCGATACAAGTAGATTTACTTGCACGTCATTCCATCAGCAGCTGATTCAATACAGCGTCTCACGAGCATTTATTATTGTTTGTATTGTTCTAGAACAGGGATCCCCAATCTAATGTTCGCGTGTGCCATGGCGCGCCGAGCCTTTTGCGTCTGCCCGCTACTTTTTGACCACAGCTGAAATGTTATTGACTTATAATTTTAATTTGTCACTTTTCCTAAAAAAAAAAAAAACAAGTTTGTGCTTATCTCCAGGTATGCTGTTCTCAAGAAGTTGGTGATTGAAAGTCCCCCTCTTTACAATTCCTCTTTTTTTTACCGGCTCATTTACTGAGTGTACTTTTACTCGGAACCACCTTAGTTTCAAGCCGAATGGTTTTGGTTTATCTTAATCTCAAAGACCTAGCCCCTTCCATCATTCTCTTCACACACATGCTAATACTTCCCATTTCCTTTGAAAATATCTTGACATGGGTCTACCCAGCTTTGTTGCCTGAATAGACACAGTATAAATATATATTTTAAAAATTTAACCAAGCACTAAAATAGTGGTGAGTAGTTAAATAGTTCCTTGTGTCTTTATTTTGGTCTTGTTAAAACTGTAAATAAAGCAGTATTTTCTTTAATTTATTTTTTGTCAACTTGGAGGGGGTTGAATCCCCCTCCCCCTTTCACCCATGGCTACAGCCTTGATTATTACCCACAATCCCATGAAACGTCACAATCGCTGTTGGAAACTTAAAATGGCAGTTGTCCGGTAGTGTGTATAGCGTTGAGGTTGACCTCTGAGCCTGAAGGGAGCTAGTAAATTTGCCTTAAAAAAGTGATTGGTGCCCGCCGCACTACCGTCAGTTTTGAATGTGCTCTAAGGTACAAAAAGGTTGGGGACCTCTGCTTTAGACTATTATACGGAACGAGTTTAATACAGTACAGTTCAATTATCATAGAAGGAACCTTATCTGACAAAACAGTTATTAAACTGATCTACTTTCATGTGTTCATACTGAAACGCATGCGATTTGCAGCTGTCCCTTTTGATAATAATAATAATGTGAAATGTTATCATTACTAACAGCAATATATATATATATATATTTTAGTTTCCGGCTACCAAAATCTAATACAGGCGGTGCCCTTAAACGGACACAGAAATATTTTCTATAACCCGAAGATACATATATAGACTTGTAAATGTGCTTAAAAAGATGAAATTCCATTCTGCGAAAAAAAATCTAAGTATTTTTGCTGATTATTAAAAACTGAATGGCTGAGAAAGGAAAGGTAAAATAATGTGTTACTTTCCTCGTCACCTGCTTGTTCTCCTACTATGTCCAGTAACATTAGTTTCTGGTTTCCATGAGTTTCTTCTTGTCTGTAAAAGATGACACGAGCATGGAATACTTGGAGTTGTAAAATTACAACCGCGCTCAGAGATGCGCACAAACCTGCGCGCGGGACTATATTAATGATGACGTGAGGGGGTTTCTTGTAAACCCGTGGGACCTGTTTCTCTTCCCTCAGGGGGCAGAGTGACGCAATATCACGAGTCATGGAGACACACCTTTACTGTTGGGCCAATCACGAGCAAGGTCGCACAAACGAGAGAGAAAACAAAAAACAACTTTGTTGTAAACAGTTTTAGTCAAGACGACCTTTTGTCTTCAGTGGGTTGTTGCCAGGGCAAGCGATGCATGATGGACTGTACTAGTAAAACGTTTCCTCCTCTCATTATTAGTTTGGACCAACCACATACACAATCATATATTTAACGAGGTATATTTATTGGGTTTAGGACAAGTTAGAGAGTACACTCCAATTTTTATAGGAAGAGCCTTTTAGAAAATACAAACATATTTTGCTGTGGTCAAAATTGATAACATTTCACTATATTATTGTAACTATTTTATAAGTATTGTTAAAACTACTTAAAGTATGAATTCTTACAAAAATGGGAGTGTACAGTCATGACAACAACCCACGAGCTAAGTAAATGACTAGGTGGGGCAGGCGGCCATTTATAGACAAGATATTCCTCCGGAGTCAAAGTGTTCACAACGCTCGGTTTGTTGTGCCGCACGAACCAAGCAAACTAGGTTATAATAGAGTTCTAGGCGTACAGTGTACACGTCCGCTAGTGCGGTAGGGATGAAGAAGATAGAATTTAAAGGATATGTTCTAGCATTTTAGTGGGAAACTATTTAGGAAAAAATATATCTTTGAAATACATGGTGGAAGTTGTAATAAGGAAGCAGTTTAAACTATGATTGTAGAATTCAATATGAAATATTATTTGTGATAAAGATATTGAGAAATAAATTTTAAGAATTGTAAACACTTTTATTAAATATATCTGTAAAGATTAGTTAGAGTGGATGATTGTTGAATATACATATGTGATTAGATATACAATATAATTAAAAAACACATTAAAAATGTGAGTCAGGTCACACTAACAATAACAAGTAAAATTATAAACAATAAAATTAAATTAACATATAGACCGAATATCAATGACTAGAAGAACAATACTTCGTTGTCATATATTATAGGAGTAATAATAAAAAATAGTTAAATTGTAAAGTTGACAAAATGTTGGATAAATGAAAGTTATTGAATTCAGATAAGAAATAGAATTCAATAACTTTCATTTATCCAACATTTTGTCAACTTTACAGTTTAATTATTTTTTATTATTACTCCTATAATATATGACAACGAAGTATTGTTCTTCTAGTTATTGATATTCGGTCTATATGTTAATTTAATTGTATTGTTTATAATTTTACTTGTTATTGTTAATGTGACCTGACTCACATTTTTAATGTGTTTTTTAATTATATTTTATATCTAATCACATATGTATATTCAACAATCATCCACTCTTAACTAATCTTTACAGATATATTTAATAAAAGTGTTTACAAATCTTAAAATTTATTTCTCAATATCTTTATCACAAATAATATTTCATATTGAATTCTACAATCATAGTAAAAAATATACCAATAAACCAGGCTGGCGTTCGAACCTCGACCTATTCATTACTGGATTTCCAGACAAAACGAGACTGATGCCTTTATCTCCATGCACACGGTCATCTAAAAACAAATCTGAAATTGAATAGACTGCAAATCAATATTTAATTGTATCTATAGCTCTCTGTAGATATCCAAAGGCATGTGTATGCAGCTATTTGTGGATATCCAGAGTCCTGTGTCTCTAGCTATCTGTGGATATAAAAAGTTCTATGTCTCTAGTTATCTGTGGATATCCAAAGTTTTGTGTTTCCGGCTATTTATACAAAGTTCTGTATATCCAGCTATCTGTGGATATACAAAGTCCTGTGTCTCCAGCTATTTGTGGATATCCAAAGTCCTGTATCTCTCGCTATTTATGGATATCCAAAGTCCTGTGTCTCCAGCTATTTGTGGATATCCAAAGTTCTGTATCTCTCGCTATTTATGGATATCCAAAGTCCTGTGTCTCCAGCTATTTGTGGATATCCAAAGTCCTGCGTCTCTCGCTATTGGTGGATATCTAAAGTCCTGTGTCTCCAGCTATTTGTGGATATCCAAAGTCATGTGTCTCTCGCTATTTGTGGATATCTAAAGCCCTGTGTCCAGCTATTTGTGAATATCCAAAGTCCTGTGTCTTTCACTATTTGTGCATATCCAAAGTTCTGTATCTCTCGCTATTTATGGATATCCAAAGTCATGTGTCTCTAGCTATCTGTGGATATCCAAAGTCCCGTGTCTCTCACTATTTGTGGATACACAAAGTCCTGTGTCTCCAGCTATTTGTGGATATCCAAAGTTTTGTGTTTCCAGCTATTTGTACAAAGTTCTGTATATCCAGCTATCGGTGGATATACAAAGTCCTGTGTCTCTAGCTATTTGTGCATATCCAAAGCACTGAATATCCAGCTATTTGTGAATATCCAAAGTACTATGTCTCCAGCTATTTGTGAATATCCAAAGTCCCGTGTCTCTCACTATTTGTGGATACACAAAGTCCTGTGTCTCCAGCTATTTGTGGATATCCAAAGTTTTGTGTTTCCAGCTATTTGTACAAAGTTCTGTATATCCAGCTATCGGTGGATATACAAAGTCCTGTGTCTCTAGCTATTTGTGCATATCCAAAGCACTGAATATCCAGCTATTTGTGAATATCCAAAGTACTATGTCTCCAGCTATTTGTGAATATCCAAAGTCCTGTGTCTCCAGCTATTTGTGGATATCCAAAGTCCTGTGTCTCCAGCTATATATGGATATCCAAAGTTATGTGTCTCCAGCTATTTGTGGATATCCAAAATCCTGTATCTCTAGTAGCTATTCATCTTGTGAATGTGGGGAATGCCAGGCCTCCACCGTGGTTCGGATTCCACGTTAAACTGTAGGTCCTTCATTTCATCTCACAATTACACATTAGCGTAAGTGCGTATAACCCGAATGGGTAGTAAGACGTGGTGCTAATAATAATAATAATAATAATAATAATAATAATAATCTAGTAGCTATTTATGGATATCCAAAGTACTGTGTCTCCAGCTATTTGTGGATATCCAAAGTCCTGTGTCTCCAGCTATTTGTGAATATCCAAACTCCTGTGTCTCCAGCTATATATGGATATCCAAAGTTATGTGTCTCTAGCTATTTTTGGATATATAAAGTCCTGTATCTCCAGCTATTTATGGATATCAAAAGTCCTGTGTCTCCAGCTATTTTTGGATATCCAAAGTCCTGTCCCCAGCTATTTATGGATATCCAAAGTCCTGTGTCTCTAGCTGTAACCCTCAAGATATATTTATTAAATTAACTAATATACTGATACATTTACCTTATCAGTTCTCTAGGTCGTTTATCTGTAGGAGTGCTTAGGCGATACTCTTTACCCAAAGGGGCCTAATCTCAGAGCTCATCAGATGAAATAGCACACCAAACCACTGTTGCAAAAGGGACCCTTGAGCTATTAGCTAGTTTTTGTATCATAACACAACCTAAGTCTGTATTAGCATCGCGTCTTACTACCCGTTCGGGTTATACGCTTTAAGTACTAATTACGCTAATGGATTAGGAATTGGGAAGGTTGAATTAGAGGAAGTGAACCCGCATTTGCGTGGAGGGAGAGTGGAAAACCATTTAGGAAAAACCACCCCCTGTTCACCCGACCGAGATTCGAACCTCGATCTCCCCGTCCTCAGCAGTCCAGCTCTACACGACTAGCGCGTTAGCCAACTACGCCACAGAGGCGGGTACCTAAGCCTGTAGAATGTACCGTT
Organism: Timema monikensis; assembly: GCA_902151445.1. Taxonomy (NCBI): domain Eukaryota; kingdom Metazoa; phylum Arthropoda; class Insecta; order Phasmatodea; family Timematidae; genus Timema; species Timema monikensis. Next base: position 83,850 of record CABFVZ010001499.1, on the reverse strand, counting down.
ACCTTAGGCTGGAAGAACCTTATCTTACAGATAAATAAGTCACTAGAACTAATCTGATATATTCATACGCCAAGTTATGGGATTTGCATCTGCCACTTTTGATAGACACATTATTATAATTATCAATAACTATAAAATAATAATAATATGGTAACATAATTTTAAAGTTGACCGTCTAGAATTGGGTGTGAACTAACTGGTGTGAAATGTCGCCAGTTTTTTTCTTTCTCGACAACTTGTTATTCAAGGACCCCGAGGAGATCACTAAGAATCTTAGTAGCTGGCCAGTCTTCTAAGAGTCGGTCTTCACCATGGTGGGAGGAAGTTAGGTGAAACCGCCCGGCCCTTAAAACTCGTCCGGTTCTGCGCATGACGTCAAGTTTGGGGGACTTGCTTTACTGCGAGCATTGCGCGCTATGGCACGTTCTCGAGTAATCTTTATTAGATTTCAACAATATACAGTTAGCCCCATGACTTCTTTGGTGCTGACTGACAGCGCACAGCTGACAGCTTTGAAAAGTTACCAGACCAAATTATGTATCCCTACGCCGAAACATATGATCTGCAAAAACATGTGTTTACAGTGAAAATTTAGGTATATACCTAAATGTTGATTGTAGGAAGTCAGCTGTGAGCTGTCAGTCAGCACCAAAGAAGCCATGTGGCTACTGTACCTTGTCTAAATCACTACAGAATTATGTAGCGATCTCTTAGAATATTTATAGCAAGAATAATAGGGGTGTGAGATAATAAAATTACATATATTTTAACATCATTATGCAAAGTGAACGAACTTGTTGGATTCATCAAACAAGGATAATAAAAACAATAGATTCATATTTTACTACTCAAAATATTATGATGCACACGTTAAAGAACACGTCTTGTTTCAATAACTCCATCAATATTAACTTAAATTATGAATTTCAAACAAAATCCTTGACTTGAACGAATAAAGCACAAGAAAAAAGTATATTGTCACAACAGAAAACAATACAAAATATAATATGTAACCAAGAAAAGCAAAGAACATTCAAAATATTTTAAACCATTATTAAATAAACTTAGATTCCTTTTTCATTATAAACACCTATTTTAAAACTGCAATGTTAAGGCCAAATCTATTATCTCATTTGATTTTTTAAAATCTATAATTGGAAATCACTATTTTTCCTTTCTCATATAAATATAAAATAATGCAATCGTGAAATTTTTCAACCTTGAAATTTTTATGAATCTTTGCGTTTAATATGCCCCAAACCCTCAAAAAATGAAGTCAACAATTATATATGTCCCTGGGTCTTGATTCTAAAATGTTTAATGCATTTTATTCAAACTTAAAATTGATATTTAATATTTCTATATGGCTATAGATCAGGATTTTTATTTAGACGCTAGCTCTTAAATTAAGAGCAATTTATTGAAAGTTGATTCGTTTAAATTTCAAATTTTTTTTACAAGTTGATTTAACAATTTAGTTAAAAATAGATATCTAATGAGTGTTTACCTGATGATAAACATTGTATACTTGTTTCTCGGGTAAAAAATCATTTATGAGCAGTTTACTAATGAGTAATGGTTAATTTATTCCAAATAGCTTTATCTTTCTACATTTTTGTGGAGAATAAAGTAAAATACGACATTGCAAAGACTTATGTAAATCTGCTTCTGCAAAATGATCAAAAAATATTGTGGCTGGATGGAAATGTTATAATTAGTTTAGAAGAAATAGTCTAATTTAATGAAGAAATAATTTTGTAAATATAAAAATTAAAAATAAATATGAAGGTGTAAGAATTTTAACTCTGTCAATTTATATTTTATTTAACTTAAATTTATTCTTAAGTGATTATTTATTTAAAACTTATTATCTTCGATGGACATTGCATTACGTCGTAGGAAACACCTAAGAATAATGGCCGCTTCATACAAGGAGGAATGAATTTGACTCCATGAGTGGGGGAGGGGAGAGGCGTAAAAAGAAGCGAGTTTTTTTTTTGTTTGTTGGCATTGTTGTGGAAGAAAAGGGAAGAGACGCGGAAGGTTTAAGAGAAACCAAAGAGGTTTTTTTTCTTGGTGTTTTCTTGTACTGATTTTAAGAAAGGATTGTGAGAATGGCAGTGCTTTATTAGTGACGATAGCATCACAATTATGCCAGTGAGGTTTGGTACCATGTCCTGAGCCTACTTTAGTAGCTTCCAGAAAGGGACTGGGACTTGTGAGATTGTCAGATCTACTAGCATCTAACCTTTTCAACGCCGGATGAAAATAACATGAGGTGATATTAACCCCCAACATAAATTGTGATTCATCTTTTGTTGGATACTATAACTTCGACTAGACTGCATTCAACGATTAACATTTTATTGCTCAAAGTTCAAAGGTTAACAACATTAATTATAGTTTAATTCACTGATATAAAAATTTTCTTGTAGACATTTTTTTTTCCTTTCAACATTGATTCTAGAAAGAAACTTATTTGGTTATTTTGCCATAACGACTTCAACGAATACAATGTCCTTATTTTAGTATTAATTGTTTTTAATGTCCAACAATCACTCTCCTTGAAGAGATTGACGGTAAAGGTATATTTTTTCCAATATGACCCAGAGGTCCTGAGAGAGTCCCGTGTTCAATTATTTTGTAATATTAGGATTTTTTTTCTTTTAAATTTCTACCCTGAGATATTGTAGCAGAAAAGTAACTGTTATTTTGAGAACCCAAATATTGTAATCACCTTTTTTCCCTTTTATTCTTTGTCTGAGCAAGTCCACAATTCATTTATTTCTTATCTCATGTATTTTTTAATTGGTTGACGACATTGGACTTGAAGTTAATAAATAGATAAATGCTTTATGTAATTAAATATATATCTAATTCCCCACTTTCCCATGTAAATACCCATCCTCATTATCGTTAAAGTTGTATTAAAGATTTAAAATAAAATAAAATAGATATCTAATGAGTGTTTACCTGATGATAAACATTGAATACTTGTTTCTCGGGTAAAAAATCATTTATGAGCAGTTTACTAATGAGTAATGATTAATTTATTCCAAATAGCTTTATCTTTCTACATTTTTGTGGAGAATAAAGTAAAATACGACATTGCAAAGACTTCTGGAAATCTGCTTCTGAAAAATGATCAAAAAATATTGTGGCTGGATGGAAATGTTATAATTAGTTTAGAAGAAATAGTCTAACTTAATGAAGAAATAATTTTGTAAATATAAAAATTAAAAATAAATATGAAGGAAACATTACATTATTTTAAATATTTGACAAGCCTCTTAAAAATACATAAAATTATAAATTTTACCTTCTTATTTTTCCTCTATGTCCATCTGGGTTATTTATACACATGTATTTACACAAAATAATATGGATATGAGAAATGTAAAATTTAAAGGATATATACACTCATATTGATACGAAGAGAGAAGGAAACCATTTATGAAAACCCACCCTTATCACACTCAGCTGAGAATCGAATCTCGACCTTCCCCGTCAATAGCAAACAAGAGTTGATTGGCTTGATGATTAGGCTAAGACCATGTGATAACCTATTCCTGTCAAACTAAACAATAAAATCACTTGGTGTACATCAATGACGGGAGTTTATAACTATTGCATGTCTAAAATTTTAAAATACTGACAACTAATGGCAAATTGTAACAACGGCAGAGAAACAATGAAAATATAATACACTCGAATTAAAACGACCAAGTAGAGAACATTCCTATTAATAAAATACAAGCTACAGTATTGCTAAACTTAAATACTCAAGTTGCAGTTTAATCTGATATGTTTGTCCTCTTTTGTAAAATAAGCATCAAAAGAATATCTATCCACTCACATCGTCTGGAACGTGTACAGAGTCAACAGTCTTATCTAGTTTGGTTTGTCGGTGACGAGGAGATTGGGGTTCGAATACCAACCGGGCTTACTTACGTTGTTGTTCCTAAATGGCTTCCCATCCTCTCTCCACGCAAGTTCCTAACTTATTAGTATAAATATGAAGACTGCCTGAACAGGTAAAAAAACGGGGCTCAAATTATAATTTTTTATAAATACAGGTCTACTAATGCTAATAAAATAGTAGGGCCTTACACAAAAATATTAACAAAATTAATTAATATATGTACCGGCTTCAGTTGTCAAATCCCGGAAGTGGGCCCCTTTCTTAAACGATTTTCCACTCTCTCTTCACGCAAATACGGGTACATTTCCTCTAAATTCAACCATCTTCCCCCTAGCATATTTTCGTAGTTAAATATGCATATAGTTCAAGAGTAAAAATACCTGGTGACTCAAACATATTTATTTAAAAATAGCTTCTACATGATTTTGGATTTTGACTGGATTAACGGCGATTATAACTCTTGAAGAACCCCTAGTGCAGCTTATTATTACTATTAAATTATAGATGATAATATATTAATTAATGCTTGTACAATTTATCTATAAAGCATCAAACGTTGCAATATTATATTTGTTGATATAGTCAGAGAAAATTGCTTACAAGTTTTTAAATTAAATTTGTCTTCCCTCTTACATACTACTATCCACTTTCTTTTATTAAGTTCATCCTTCGGAAAACTAAGATATTTAATATTGCTTGCTGCCAATCTTGTTTTAAACATTTAACCACACTAAATATGTGGTATGTGTGAATTGTTTCCCTCAAGTTGTCCCTTCTTCAGCTACCCAACTCTCCCGAAGCTGACGTCACGGCAAGAAGGAAGGAGTGGGAGAACTTGCGCACGGTTTCACCTTCTACTTCTTTACACCACGGGTCTTATTCACTCGACCTGCTGACTGAGGACTTCAAGTGAAATGTTTACCAGGTCACAATATGAGTGGTCTGTTTCAGACACTAATAAACAGTCTGATCAAACAAACCAGGCTTATCTTCATTATCCTGATAGCAAGGGTGTTCGTTGTGCAGATATTACTGATAGCTTTGTTCGATCAGGAAAGCAGGTGTCTGTATTGTAAAGGGTTTTTATATACACAAAATTTAATTGAGCTCACGTGCATAAGTACAATACGATAATTTTTTATTACTTGTGCCTGATTAAAAAAAAATCCCATTCATATCATCAAGCTGTCGACCTGTGAATTAAATTTACTTTATAAATATAACAAGTGGTTTAATATACTGGTGAAAGTATAACCGGGACGTAGAGGGGGCTATTGCCCCCCAAAAAATAGTCTCTCCCAACACCATTGTATAGAATAAATTCACCACTCTTTGGAATTATTTCACCTCCTTCTGCTATTCTTGAATATGTGGCTTAAAGCCGTCTTTGCATCAGAAAAAGTAAAAAAAAAAGCAACAACCAAGAAATAAAGTTATGTAAAAGTTAGTTAAAATTGCCAGTCAACTAGTTCATTTTGTCCGAACCACAGGGTTCGTGTCAGGGCTGGATATAGAGCCGTGTCAAGACTGGATGTAGAGCTGTGTCGGGGCTGGATATAGAGCTGTATCAGGACTGGATATAGAGCTGTATCAGGATGATATATAGAGCCGTGTCAGGGCTGGATATAGAGCTGTATCAGGACGATATAGAGCCATGTCAGGGCTGGATATAGAGCTGTATCAGGACTGGATATAGAGCCGTGTCGGGGATGGATATAGAGATGTACCAGGGCTGGATATAGAACTGTGTCATTCTATAGTGTCCAAAGAGAGGTATATTTTTATTTCAACAGTTTTTGGAGGTCCTGGGGAGTTAGCCAGTAAGGCCAGTGAGAGTTCAGATGTTTTGTAAATTGTAAGAAAATCTACAGATTTGAACCTTTTTTTAGAGACCTCAACCACTTTCATATGACGATATGACGTTGGAAATTTTGAATTGATAGCATCCATACGTTCATAAAATATAGAGTTTGCAACTTTGATAGCGAACATTTGTAAACGCTGTTAAATTAAGAAGGTAGTGAGTAGAGCTCAATACATTTCTATTGAAAATTTGTATTTTATCTGAAATTGTAGCTTCTCCTTTATATACTTTTGAAATGTGAACTTTTTGGGAACATTCTTAGTGTACAAGATTTCATTAGAAATTTAGAAAATAGGTTGTGTGTATTTGGGGAAACGTTATTTTCTCAAATTGTAAATTTAGAGATTGTGTATACCAATGTGACACAATCACCACAATATTCTGTGCCAAGCCAACAAGCAAGCGCGATTCTTGAAAATATCTTTTGTCGCAATCAAATTATATTCCAACAAGATTGTTATATTTTTTTACTTTAATGTGTTCAAAGTAAAGTAAGATAAGGTGGAATAGTAGGGATACTAAACAATGTGTTTCAGCCAAAATAAAAAATATATTGCTTCTTAGTATCCTACAGTTGGTAGTATCTGCCGATCATGGTGGTATTAGATGAAAGTATCTTTTTAAATAAAGATAAAAAGTTGTCATTAAATCCCAGGACACCCTTGACAGATATTCAACAAGTGTTTATACTGGAGAAATATTTGATTTATTTTGCCAAAAAACTTTTTTGGTATAAAAACCGCACAAATACTTTCCTTAACTCACAATTTCCACCTTAATAGTGACTTATTATACCAGATAGCCATTGGTAGGGAAACTTGGAATTAACACGCCCATATTGGCGTGGAAAGAGAATGAAAAAACTATCCCCCAGTGACCCCAGCCCAGATTCTAAACTCAACCTCCTCGTCACTAACAAGACAGTGTATTGCGGGCTTGACACCTTACACCAGGTGACCATCGGTATTATTGCTTGAGGACTTTAACTTACAATGAAATGTCCAAACAAATTGAGTTGCGTCTTAGCCAAATTTTAATTAATAGCGGTTGTTGATAGCTTATCTTGTGAATTGTTTGTAGTGTTTTCAGGAAGTGACACATTCTCAGTTTATTGCAAGCACACATCTCACATCGATAACAACCTTCAGATAAATGATCTAATTATCTAATGTATTGTTTCTAGAACTGGGTGATAACTTGGTTAAAAGCAATATCACTCTCTCATGTCTCATTGATAAAACAAATATGATATGACAAACCATCAAATATAGTTTATACAAACATTTACATTCATGAGATGATGTCGAGTTTCATTGTACAGTCTGAACAGAATTTAATTTATACAGTATGTTTCTTAATGATTTTTATAATCGATGGAGCAACTTTGATGAGAAACTTTATAAAAGTTTCTTTCATAAATATTTGTGTTAATATTCCGAATCTTGAAGTTTTTGCAATCTATTGTAATATCCCCCTAAGGAGGGAAGGGGGTAGTGTAATTAAGGGGAACTGGTATAATTGCTAGGTTTCAAGGCCAGCTGGGCTTGATGTGTGTAAATCATCAATTTGTGGGTTTGATCAACAAACCAAGATGCACCCAACACAAGTAATTAAAAACTTAAAATAAATCACGTTTAACTAATTTGAGCACTTAAGATGTGTTGAATGCATTTAATCTACATTTTTAGTTTAATAGACAACTAATTTTCAAAAATTTGCCAAGTGAAGGCTACTCCAAATGGCTTCTAGGTGCATCCACATTTTTAACATTTTACTGGAGATCTTTGGGGTGAGGGAGGGGGGAACCTCTCAAAATAAACCTCTATTTTGCTAACTCTCCTTACCCCCCATTTAAATTACAGCCCCAAATTATCTATTACTTTAATAGTTTGAGCTGCTAATGAGCATTCTGATTACAAATTACTCATACCAAAAGGTAGGGGTTGGAAGAGTAATGCACCCGCATTCGTGTAGAGAGATGATAGTATGGACCTCCCCCAGCTCTTCCCTCAGTGGCACCAAGCCAAGATTCGAACAAAAACCTTCATAGTCACAAACAATCCAGTCTGCTGCAAGTCTGACATCTTAGATTGTATGGTCACAGGTACAGGTTGCATACTAAAAAAAAAAAAAATCCTTAAAATATTTATCATAAATATTGAGTGGTTTTATTTGCATAAACCAACTCAAAACTTTTACATGAAATTGACTAATATGACTAAATGTCCCAAATGGGTAGTTAAAATACCATATTTGATAGTAGCCTGGAGGCAATATGGTAACTTTAATAATTAAATGTAGTTCTGAGGAGTATTAATATCTTTGTTGGGTTAGGGCATGTTGCTACAAGCTAGTACAGAGAGGTACAACGCCTCGACCAAGTGCTTATCACTCGTACTCCAAACATTAGTATCATATCCAGTTAAGTTGAGGTAGAGAACAAGGCAGGTTGCGTCACTCCCAGGACTGGGTCCGACCCATGGGTGTATGTATACATGTTTTGCAGAATGTTGTAGAAATGGTCACAAAGCCAGTGTTATTTATGAAGCTTGGGAACAACTAACACATTTTGTAAGTGGTGCAATAAATAACACCAGTTTATTATGGTGATGAAACTGAGTAAATTAATTCAACAAGCACCTAGAGATGGGTGATAAATCGTTGACAATACTTTTTTTGTCACAACCACTTACAGTGACTCAATCACAGAAGTAGCAGTAATTGAAATATCGGTGTAGAGCAGGTGTCGAACACTGGTCTATCTCCCGGCACTCAACAGCATAATAAAACTACATCAACATCAAGAGTCGATCTTTGAGTTTTATAAACTTGCAAATATGTCAAGTAATTTAAAATAATGTGGGTCATTCCATGCTAAATCAACAAATTTTAATAAAAAATTTTGCCACACCATTTTTGATTTTGATGAAATTTGGTAGGAGATTTGCACCAATCTTTTAGACTTCAAAACAATTTTTGTTATATTAAAAAAAGTTACTCCTTGAGATATAGGCTATTTTTTACATCACAAACAGGCAAAAAGTGTCATTTTAGGGTTATTTTCTAAAATCTGCATTTAGTTTATTTGAACTAGCAGGGATGACAGCTAGGGCTCATTTGATAGCTTAAAGAATGAACTTTTTTTTAGTTTAGGCGAAATTAGATTTTAGTTAAAGCTAAGCATAGATTTTTAGGCCTAAATTTTCATTTTTTTAATGGATTTATTCAAATTTGGGCTTTATTATTATTATTATTATTATTATTATTATTATTATTATTATTATTAGCATCGCGTCTTACTACCCATTCGGGTTATACGCACTTACGCTAATGTGTAATGGTAGGGGGATTGTGAGATGAAATGAAGGACCTACAGTTTAACGTGGAATCCGAACCACGGTGGAGGCCTGGCATTCCCCACATTCACAAGATGTCTTGTCAGAGGTGGAGGAAGGGTTTGGCAATCAGATAAATCTGTGCCGGGACCGAGGATTGAACCCCGGCCGCCAGCACAGAAGTCTGACACCTTACCCCTAGACCACCAGGTCACCTAATTTGGGCTTTAAAAATATAATGAAGGATTTATAGTAACAGGCCAATATTTTTTCCTGTTACACTTATGTATGAGTAGTATGTGCAGAAAAAATTTGAACTGTTACTGATAGCCCTTCAACCTAAAAAATATTGCTAGAATTTGGAAAATTTTCAAAAAATTGCTTTTTCGGAGTTCAAAAAAGTCATGTGGGACATGTGTTAAAAATTTGAAATTGCCAGGATAGAAAACCCCTATAGTGTACTTTAAAACAAAAAATATTTCATCTTGTTACTTAAAGGGGTTCAGGTACCACAATCCTTTGAAGTAACAATAAAACAATGCTCAATCACTATTGAAAACTGGGCTAAGCAGGCATATACATATTTTTGCTGAAAATTACAGTAGGCCTATAATTTTTTGGCAAAATTCAAATTTGACATAATTACTGAATTAAAAAAACACAATTCAATCTAAAAACAAAGCTTACCTTTTAAGGCACACTTAGTTTTTAAAGTTTATCCCGTTGCCCTATTTTTTTCATTAAGAAGAGTCAACAGGTGCTCATTCATCTGTAGTGTGATATTATAACCTCTTCCAGTAGCTGCCAAGAACCCCTCACAGGGTGTGAGAATACACAGAATTTTATTTTTTTGGACCCATGTGTTGTAATCACTGGTTAATTTTTTGAAAGATGTGCCAGGACCATGAGGATGTAAAAAGTGTATTTGATATTCTTCTTCAGTATCATGAACTTTTATTTCAAGAACCAACCACCAATCCTCATCATACACACACAACAGATGTAACCCCTAAGCTTTGGCAGTAGGTCAGTCTGTTGTTGAACCTGAACTTCCTTACTGACTGCAACAATTCTGAATTCTTCCGACAGGGATGTAATGCGGACGTGAAGAACACTTTGGCTAACAGGAATAAAACTATAATATGATCTAGTCTGTGGTACGGGAATGGCAAGTTGGTACCTACCTTGTCTGAAGTTGCAGTCCAACTTCTTCAATGTCTTGTCTTGAATTAAAGAAATAAAATTAATTGTTTTTGAATGTTAACCTTCGTTCCTATCAGGTACTCTAACAGACACACAATCCTTTTTTCCTGGCATCATTCTACTATACTCATCATTTTCATAGAAATCTTGTATAGTTTTCATTGAAGCTTCATCAAGTTTATATTAGTCAGATTCTTCCCAATTTGCGGCAAAATCCCATTCTTTTTTACCAAACTTCTTGACTGGCGGACTAGGTATTGGCTGACATTAAACTCGCTCCGAACTTTAGCAACACTCCATTTGCTAGGAACTCAACTCAAAATGTTAATTTTTTTCCTTGAGTAGATGTAATTTTCATTTTGTCTTTAAGTTTGTCAATTAATTGCTCATACTCATTATCTAGATTAACATGTGTTTTATTTGAAAAACGCTAATCGGTCAAAATGTTCAACTCAAAAGACTTGTTTAACTTTTCTGATACAGATTTAGCTATTTTTGTAACTTTCTTCTTTATCACTGAGGGTCTGGCTTAAACTGATAACTTCTGCACCTTGACAGGAGAAATGCCAAGTACTGAACAAGCTTCATTAACTGACTCAACAAGGACAGTTTCAGGTTCATAAATGTCTAAATATTAATTTTCATTATCACTATCTGTGGTCTTTTTTGGGTTTTGAATTTTGTGCACAATGATTTCCCAGGAATTAAAGTCCGATCAGGATTGCAGGTTGAAAGTGTCATTGATATTTCCCGGGGAGATTTTTTAACAGGTTTTGAGTGAACATTGTTGGGGTCTGAGCAAGACTTGCCATAAATACGAAAGTATCTGTCTAAAAACTCAGCTTTATGAAAAGTACAAACATTTTTTATTTCAGTAAAACCGGTTCTCATTGAAAATAATGTTTTTTATTCTTCAGTGAACTCAGAAATATTATGTAGTACTGAAAAACTAGAGTAAGATAATTTATGACATTCCCCTCCTGTGAAGATGCCAATAGAACATGAACACTCCATCATAATAATGATAATTTCACTATCATAAAATCAAACATTTTAAGCTTAAACTACATTTATAAATAGTTTTTCCCAACTTTTTATTGAGCACTCAATGAAAAAGAAATCAAAAACACACTGCTGAAGAGACTACAGTACAACACACAACCTACATGGTCTGAGTCAACCCAGCAACTGAACAGAGCAAGTGGAGCTATGTCTGTTGAAACATGTTTTGAACCAATAGCCACACTGTCTGTGAAAACTGCTTATCCAGACAAGCTTGTAGGGTAGATGTTATTCTACAGTTTAATCAATACTTTTAATATATTCTACGTCACATAATTTGTAACATCCCTAAAACCCTAAAAAAAGTATTTAAAAAAATGGGTCTATAAACAATAATACCTAGATTTATTGTTATTAAAACATAGCCTATCAAATTTAAACTTTTTATAATAAATAATAGGCTACTATTATTTATATATTTTAACTAAATATTAAGCCTATTGGAAATTATCCTTTCTGCTTAGCCCCATTTTCAATAGTGATTGAGCATTGTTTTTTTGTTACTTCAAAGGATTGTGGCATCTGAACCCCTTGAAGTAACAAGATGAAATATTTTTTTGTTTTAAAGTACACTATAGGGGCTTTCTATCTTGGCACTTTCAAATTTTTAACACATGTCTCACATGACTTTTTTGGGCTCTGAAAAAGCATTTTTTTTTTAAAATCCAAATTCTAGCAATTATTTTAGGTTGAAGGACTATCAGAAACAGTTCAATTTTTTTTCTGCACATACTACTCATACATAATGTAACGTTGATTTGACATCAACGTTACAAGAATGAAAGATATACTAGCGAATGGACACTATTTGAACAACACCTAGAATAAACAACATTGTACTCACCAAGGAGTGCCCCATTTCTCGGCTAGTGTGTGTCGACTCTCGTAAATCAACTTCCCTGTTCGCGAGCACTTTTTCTGCACCGAGTGTGAAAACTGACTAAACGAGTGAAAGGTATGGAAAATTGAGCGTGAGGTCGCCCGTTGCATCATGGGACTAACCTCGTGATTGACACGTGACGTTCTACGCGCCCCTCCAATGATCTGGTTGTTTCCCTTGGTAACTTACGACCCCTTCCCTCTGTTCCATGTGATTGTTCTTTGATGTTCTTTTGTTTCCCCTATGTTCCCCTCCCCTCAGAGAATAACGGCTTATATACGGGTTCTGTTTGTGGTGTAAGATCACTTCTTGATTCAACTGTGTCATACGACAACCACATTAGGACAGGATGATTCTAAGGTATAAATTCTATTTCGGCTTGTACACATCAAAATTATCTTTGGAACTTATATTATTCATTTAAAAGAAATCTATGCTGGGTACAAATTCTATTTCGGCCGGTACATTCAAAATTAACTTTTGGGACTAGTATTATTTATTTTTGGGATTACCATTATATATTGTCTTTTGTAATTATGTTAGATCACGAGGAAAGGTATGCCCGGCATGGCATAAAATATTCTAAATATTAATGTAGGTAATATTTGTAGAATCCCTTTTTTGCCCTTCTGGATCTACAAATAATTGTCATTTATGGTAAACTTTACCTTTTGTAATGTCACTCTAAATCTACGTAAGGCGTGTTGCCTACCTAATGTGGGAATTGTTATAGCCCGTACGGCTATGTAGTTTTTGGTATTTATTGTATATTTATTGAATCTTGGAGGATCTCTCTTTGTATTGTGGTAAACTTTGATTGCCAATAATATTTTCTAGTTAGTTAATACAACTTCGCTATTGTTGTGCGGACGGTTGGCCTGTGGTGGCTAGATGTTGTATTCATTGTAGTGCGGAATACCGCAGAGACCCTAAGGGGCCATGGATTTAACTTGGTAATAATCTTTAGGTCGTATATAACCTTTGTTTTGACGACGGTATTATTATGGGCATAACCTATGTTGTTACGACAACTGTATTATCATGGGCATAACCTATGATGTTACGACAACTGTATTATCATGGGCATAACCTATGTTGTTAAGACAACTGTATTATCATGGGCATAACCTATGTTGTTATGACAACTGTATTTTTATGGGCATAACCCAATCTTCTACATATATATATTTAAAAATATCTATTTATTCATTGTTGTTACTTACATTTGCATATATCAATTGTTATTTTTTATAATAAACATTCTTATACTCAATGCAACCTTTTAATTTACTAATTCTAGGTAAATGAGTTATATCTTTAAACATAAGATTCTCGACCTCCTCCCCAATGCTCATAGTACCAACATGGCGGATGATAGTTAAAGAGAGTTCATGGAAGCACAATCGTTGTATAAGCCAGAGAGAAAGGCCTATTCACTTTTATGCAGTCCTGTCAGCTCCTCTGCAATTTATCATTTGTTATTGTTTATATGTTTATTTTGCTCTTGTGTAATGTGCGCCTGCCCTTATCTATTAGAGGATAAGGAGGGCGGTACAATAAGTGTAACAGAAAAAAATATTGGCCTGTTACTATAAATCCTTCATTATATTTTTTAAGCCCAAATTCTAAGGAAATCGGTTTAAAAAATGAAAATTTAAGCCTAAAAAAACTATGCTTAGCCTTAACGCAAATCTAATTTCGCCTAAACTAAAAAAAAGTTCATTCTTTAAGCTTTCAAATGAGCCCTGCTGCCATCCATGCTAGTTCAAATAAACTTAATGCAGATTTTAGAAAATAGCCCCAAAATGGCATTTTTTGCTTGTTCGTGGTGTAAAAAATAGCCTATATCTCAAGGAGTAATTAAAAAAATATATAATTATTTTTTTAGTCTAAAAGATTGGTACAAATCACCTACCAAATTTCATCATCAAAAATGGTGAGGCAAAGCCGATTTGTTGATTTAACATATATTTTAATGTGACCAAAACAACTTTAATTGGTTATAACCAATAATGTTATTGGTAATTTAAATTTGAAGGAACCTTAATCTATTTGTGTACATTTCAGTTGTCGAATTTGTAGCTCCAGTTTAATTTGAATAATATTTATTTTGTTTGCTGAATGCTTTAAATGTTAATTTATGACTCCGTTCACATTGCACACCCCTTTAATGCCAGCTGAGGAACACAAAATAATGCTCTTAAGTTCCTGACTTCAATCATATTGAACACCCCAACAACTGTGGTTAAAGGTCTGATGAGATCTATCTATAAACTCTAATGGATATGTTAAAAGCTTTGTATTTTTCTAAATCCTTGATACATTTAGGATCTGATAGATGTTTAAAGATTCCGCTAAGATATGCTTTAACTTTTACAATCTAGTTGCTATAATTATTCATTAAACTTATTACATTGACAACTATTTCAGACACGTGAAATTCTTTGGGTTTCTAATAATACTTGGAATACTAATAAAAATGAGTAGTTGGTTAGCACATTACAATCTGACATTTACCTTTTACATAGTTTGGTAAAAATTTAGCATTAATGATACTGTACCTAAAAACTAAATGAGAAACTTCATAGCCTTTAATGTTTATTGACACTACTCCATAGTGTGACATTGCTAGAGGTTTAATCTCTACTTGACAGAGTTATCGAAAATACAACTCTCTCATCCATGATCAGTGACAATGTTATAATTTATCTCAGGGTCAGTGTCCCTCTCACCACAAGAACATGTCATATTCTAGGAGATGGATGGCTTTAATCACAATTTTAGGTCAATTTTTTTTGAAACAATTTTATATGTAAAAAAAAAGGTGCAGATTCCAAAATTACTAGTATTATTATACCCACATAGGACAAAATTACAATTTTGGCCTATTTTGACTCCATTTGGCCATTATCTGTATTTCTTTATATAAAAAAAACTTTATCCTAAAAAATTACTGTGCAATATATATCGGCTTAAAGCACTTTGCATGTATAATACAGATTTGAAATAAAAAAGGAGGTATTTGTGGTCATTTGGGTGATATTTTTAAGTTAATGCTCAAAATCTAGTTTTTTTCTGTTTTTTGGAAAATTAATTTTACTAATGACCCATAGGAAAAATAAACATAAAATTGATAAATTAATTCCTTATAATATATACCATATATAATTATATCAGAATAAACAAACCTTACATCAATGAGATGTTAAATCATATTTTAAAATTGCGCAACCAAAGTTCAGTTATCAATCATCTTCATCATCACTGTCATCATTATTATGTGAATCATAATCAGTAATGCTGTCATTATGATCTTATGGTTCCATGGTTTCAGAAAGTATAGTTGGTATCTAACTGCCAGTGAATCATACTGGTTCATAGATTCCATTAACCTTTTTCCAGCCATGATCTTTTCATCGTTGCACTCAATACATAATATTGTGTAGGAAGGAGGAGATCCAATGTTTGTCAAGTAGCATATTTTTTGAGATGGGAAATCTTGTATTGTGGAGTTCTGTATTTTGTATTCGAGACTTCACTCTTTTTTTTTTTTAGTAAATGTTGTTGGTGTTTCTGTTGGCGATGATTTAACTGGAACCAAATTTTGGATAACGATGCCCTGTGTGTCTTGATACATCAATTCATCATAGTTGTCCCATGTTGAGTTTGTACTTAGTCCCATTATTGGTTGTATGCCATTGGGAAGAACTGTCTTACTGTCAATAATTTGACAGCAATTTAAGTCTTATATTCTTCTGCAGTCTGATACCCTATACAGTGGCCAAGTGATTAACAACTTCCTGAACCTTTCTGGAACCAGTAATACTTTTAAAGCCCATTTCAAGTAATATGTGTTTAGATGGCTTCACCTTTCCACCAGTAGCTTTGTAAATGTCATCTTCAGCTGATGATTCATTACAATGCCAAGCTTTCTCACTGGCTTCATTTTTTGAGCCAGTGTACATGATTCTATCAAATTGACAGCTCAGCAGGTATATTCAGACACTGACCAAAAATGTTAGCTTATCCTGCAATTGGGTTTGGAAGACTTTTACTCTGGATCTTCGCTCTGAGGAACAATGCCATATTCTGTATTTTATTATTCATAGTTTCCTTTGAAATAGATATAGAAACTACTTGTTTCTTACTTTTTTGCCCAATCAGAAATATTATTGCCATAATGTTCTCTGATTTTGTACAAAAGAGGGTATGGCTCTGGTTAAGGCTCCTTAAACCCTTCAACAAGGAATTTGGTGTAGGTTTAATTTACATCCAACAATTTCTTTGATGATTCTTTAAGAATTATTTCAGAGTTTATATATAAAGGTAGTTTATCGAAAGCCGTATCTCGTCTGATTGCATTTGTAGTGACTTCATATTTCGGTTGGACCTTGGCACCCTTAGAAATGTACAGATATCTGCATGTATTATGGTACTGAACTTCCTTAGCTATAAGGTCACCAAGAAAGTGATTGTCTTCCAATTACTTTGCAGCCTTTATAATACCATTTTGTGTCTGTATAGTCTCATACGCAGCTAGTGTTTCAAAACCGCCTGTGAAATGCTTGCAATGTGGACCTTGCAGAAAATACACTTTTTTCTCCAGCACACCAGTGAGGTAGTTTTGCCATCAGTGGTTTCTCCACCATAGATCTTGTTTCAACAATAATAGCTGTGTATGCAGACACTTTCTTTGCTTTGAATTGTATCTGACAAGCTGTACATTTACTATAAAATTCCTTGTGAAAGCCATAGTGAGATAGTGGTTCACCTTCCAAGTTAATGGATTGAAATATAACACAGTACTTTGATCTCTTCTGATACTGTTTTCTGGCTTGGGCTATCCAGCAGCTATTCTTCATGACTGTTCAGTGAATTAAATCACTGTACCATCACTGATATACAGCATACACAGCACAGGAACTAATATAACACACATACACATTAGGTCAGTCAGTAGAGTATTAGGCTATTAGCCTAGGGTCCAACTTTTGAGTCCCTGGTCTGGAGTTTTTTTTTTTAATTAATAAAATTTAACATACAAATTTGTTCACACAAGTCCTCTAGTCTTACTAATATTATAAATGCGAAAGTTTGTGTGTTTGGATGTTTGTTACTCAATCACGTCAAAACTGCCGAACGGATTCGAATGAAACTTTGTATGTTGGTAGAACATGTCCTGGAATAACATATAGGACTATTCACAACCTTTGATTTTAAATAGTAATAAATATATGAATATAATGTGATTGAAATGTTATCTAAGAATTTGTGATTTAATATTTTGTAATTAAAGTAAATAGTAATTAGTGTGACGTAGTTTCATACTAATAAATAATAAATATGTGATTTTATTTAGCTATATATTTCGAAAAAAATATTTCATTTATTTATTTATCCTATTAATTGAGAAGGTAAAAATAAAAAATGTATAATTGATAACTTAAATAATATATATTTCTTTTATTACGAAATATTTAAAAGTGAAAATTAAAATACGGCAAAATTATTTACAGCTAGAACTGAGAAAAACTCATAGATATTTTTATTATTATTATTAGCACCGCGTCTTACTACCCGTTAGGGTTATACGCACTTATACTAATGTGTAATGGTAGGGTGATTATGAGATGAAATGAAGGACCTACAGTTTAACATGGAATCCGAACCACGGTGGAGGCCTGGCATTCCCCACATACACAAGATAACTTGTCAGAGGTGAAGGAAGGGTTTGGTAATCAGATAAATCTGTGCCGGGACCGAGGATTGAACCCCGG
>CABFVZ010001499.1:54226-65698 GCA_902151445.1 Timema monikensis | reverse complement strand
TTTAAAAAAAAAAAAAAGTAAAGTTTGACTTATGACCAAAACAGTTTAGTTAAAAATTAAAAGATTTTATCAATTATTGCGGGCGAAGCCGTGTCGGGTAAAAGCTAGTATGATATAAATCTTGGAAAAATGTAGATTTTGACCACTAAATTCAAAATATCTCCCAAACAATCAGGGCTAACTTTGTTTTGATTCCAGATCTGTATTAAATATGCAAAGCACTTGAATTTGAAAGACTGCACACCAACTTTTCAGAATAAAAAAAAAAATATTTTTTCATAAAGAAACATGGATCATAGCCAAATTGGATCAAATTAGGCCAAAATTGCCAGTTTCTCTTATGTGAGTATAATAAGACTTGTATTTTTGGAATCAGCACCTTTTTTGCATAGAAAACGGTTGTCAAAACAAATTTACCTAAAATTCTGATTAAAGCCCTCATCTCTTAAAGCAGCGGTTCCCAATGTGGAGTATGTGTACCCCCATGGGTACATGCCAGGAAGTTTGGGGGTACACGAAAATATTAAAATAGTGGGAAGAGGTGCGTTTGCCAGCAGTGTAATAAAAGACAAAAGGTCAGTCAAAAGTTATTAAACTAACTCAACAATATGGTGAGGACCGGTTCAGGTTTTCTTCTATATTTGACCTCGATAAAATGATTTCAATTTCAAACATAAACTAGTTTTATAATTATTAAAATAAATTGAATGTGTTAGTTTTTACTGTAACTTTTGCTATTTGAATGTAAAATATATATCATCTTATTATTACATTGTTATTTAATACCATTATAATCCTTTATTTTCAGTGGCCAAAAATAAATGAGAAATAACTATAACTGTAGTAAGTAAACATTTTGATAAAATTAAGGGCACAATTTATGGAAATAGACTACCAAAGGGTATGCAAGCGAAAAAGGTTGGGAATCACTGTCTTAGAGTATCTAGTTGATGTTTCAAACTTCAAGAGCTGCAATTTCACAAGATAAAATGGATTTAAATTGGTTACAAGTATTCAACAAGTCATACTAAGTAAGAAAATAAGAATATAATTAGTAAAATATTTATATTTATTTAATAACAGTACTTTTTCTCTTCATAAATGATACAAATATTGAATATCATAATTATTAAAATACCCAGATCTGAAATAACTTGACCTTATACAAAATATATTGATATTCATACTAAAAATAGTTTTTACAATATTTCATAAAAACCGACCAGTTTAAGAACTGTACAACATTTACACAAGATAATATAATACACAATATATTTCAAGATGGTAACATTACTATCAACTACTTTTGCAGATTTTAACACAAATTTAAGCATATAATAAAAAATATGGCAACTACATTTTTACAAAACTCGTATAAGCCCTCACACGTTTCAAATTTATTATTTCAATAAGAGAAAAAATATATATATGTTTTTATGGTTAAAATTTTCTTTCTCATTTACAAGAGAGAAAATTTATAACTTAAAAAATAATAATTGAGCATCTAAATCAGAGGGAATGAACTTAGTTTTGGTAAAACTCAAATTTCATATTTGTATAAATAATTTGTAAAGCCTGCTATAAATAATATTTTGACCAAAGGTTTTATATTTAATATATCTTGGTCCTGAGGAAATTAAATAATTAAAATATGTTAATTTTAGAGGAATAACAAAGAATTAAAACATTACTTGGCCTTAGCCACATTATTCTTACAAGTTTATTTTTATATTATATTTGGAAGAAGGTATAGGAAAGGTGGATCAAAGATATAAAAGGGGACGAACACAATATGGCTTTTACAATGAAAAGAACACAGTTCACATTTTACATTGTTGCCATTGGACAAAGAGGTAAGTTGCCTCTTAAAGAAAATTTATCGTCTACGCCCAATCCTGATTTCATTCTATTGAAACTCATCAGAGAGGAATGTAAAACGGGTAGGAAAAAAAAAGAGGAGAAAATGAAAAATTGTAAAAAATGATAGTACATATAGATAAGAACATGTAAAAGGTATACATAAAGGACAAACACAGGAAAAGGAGAGATTTTATATTTATATTTAACCTAATTGATTGTGCGGAATTCATGGTGACAGAAATAGAGAGATTCTTTTCCATCAGTGTAAAATATAGAGGTACTTCTTTTATCAATGTAATTGGTGCACAAACAGACAACATTAAAAACACAAATAAAATTGTGTGCATTGATCAATGACTGCAATTGTGATCACTTACTCGAACAAATGCAGAAAAGTTCAAATGAGTTTAATATTCAGCATTGATGATACCTTTCTAAGCTAGGATAGTTTCCCCCTGGAGGGGATGTTATATAGTGTGTGTCCTCGGGTGTGTATAGAGACAAATATCATCCTTACAAGGGATTAAATCTTGTCACTCACACCTGAGTCAATAGCTTCTCAGGCAGTATTTACAATGCTACAATTTGTTGTTTTGTTACAAATTTATCAGTCTCAAAAAAATAATATAAAAATATATAATGTTTGAGTCAGTTTAAATAAAACAATATCACAAGAATGGACGGAAAGTTTTATACATCGGACATTACTTGGGAAGATCATGTTGTAGAAACCCTAGTGCAGTGTAATGAATAGAAATAAAATATGAACACATTGTGATAGGGAAGAAGTCACTCCTCAATAAAAAAACCACAATTTCTCTCGTTGAGTGAAGAGAGATGTTATATAGTCTCTCTTTCTAGGATTCCTTTCACTTACATTTTACAACTAGCTCTCAAGTTATGCCAATGTTATTTACATGTTTTCACAATAACGTGGGAATGGTATTACTACAATTCTTAAGATTCATGCACTCAACTTGTTTAAAATAATGTGCCAACATTTGCACATGGCGATTGTTGCAGAGAAAATGTTGTCCTAACAAGAGTGAGATTATTGTCTTTATTACTGTCGGCAGCCAATAGCAAACAAAGAGAAATTTACTCGTTTCTAGGTGTTACACCCACTAACCATTTCCTTTATTTCTTATGGGAAATGTGTGTTTGTTTTATACAGCTATTTCCAAAAATGCAACCACCACAACATTGAGATCAGAATACAAACTTTGTTTACCCTGGAAGATAGCAAGCTTAACTTGACAGGTTCCACTATGGCGCAGCTCATAAACACATAGCCTACTTTAGTCGGTCAAGTTAAGACCGCAGACTTTCAGGATAAAAGGAGTGTACAAAGTTTTCACACATTTTTAGGTACAATTTGAAATATTAATTGATACATAACGTTCTTAATAGTTAGTTAAAATAGTTCGAGAGTATACATTTTCAAAACACACATGGTGAAAAAAGACAACATTTTGAGCAGTAAGTTGATAGTTTATTTTTAATGTGAATCACTTGCACTGAAATTGTTTCAAACCACATATAAATTAAATTCCACCTTGTTGGGATTGAATCTCAATTATTTAAAATATAGTATGAAGCAAAATACCTGCATTACCTTGACCACAACTAAGGCCAGTCAAGTTAGAAATTAAAGGGTCATACAGAAATTATTAATTATGCTGCATGTTAAGTATTTTCACAAGACTGTAGTTTCAAACTGAAACAACAATTTGCACATAAAAAATAAAATGTTTTATCAAAACCTCAAACATTATCGCTGATGATAAGATGCTGAATAGAACATTACCCCAAGATCAGCTTCAATTTATCTTTTGGACAATTTTTTTTATAAAGTTACACGAAAAAAACACAGGTAAAATTTTAAAAAGTTATAAAAAGCTCCAAGTCACTTTTAAACTGATGACAAAAACTTTGAATCCCTTTCTTGGCACTTTTAAAACTGAAGGCAAGATCCTTGAATCCCCTTCTCAACACTTTTAAACTGATGACAAGATCCTTGAATCCCCTTCTCAACACTTATAAACTGATGACAAGATCCTTGAATCCCTCTCTCAACACTTTTAAACCGATGACATGATCCTTGAATCCCTTTCTTGACACTTTTAAACTGATGACAAGATCCTTGAATCTCTTTCTCGACACTTTTAAACTGATGACATTCTTGAATACCTCTCTCAACACATGTGTGTCCATTTGGGGTAGCTACGCTTTTCTTGCCCATCTTTCTCTTGGTCTTATGTAAGCATTGTTCTGACCCCCCCTCCACCCTTGTCAGCAAAAATAAACAAAACATGGACTCCTCTAACCACTAATGTGCTTACATAATACTTGAATGCCCCCTTTCACACCTTACATGTTTGGTTTGTCGGCCTAAAGATTCTGGTGGGTCACACTTAGATTATATGGGTTCTGGTAGGTCACACTTACATTTTATGGGTTCTGATGGGTCACACTTACATTTTATGGGTTCTGGTGGGTCACACTTACATTTTATAGGTTCTGGTGGGTCACGCTTACATTATATGGGTTCTGATGGGTCACGCTTACATTATATGGGTTCTGATGGGTCACACTTACATTATACCAGGGGACCCAAAAGAAACAGGATTGAAAGCACGTGGTCATTCCTAGGCGTAGGAGAGAGTTCTCCCGCTAGGTGGGTCTACTAGAGACCTTCCCAAAATCAGGTGCCCAAGCGGTGTCTGTGTAGAAGGTTACGTTTGATTGTAGTGTTGTTTTTCTTAATTGTTCTTGTTTGCTGCCTGTTAAATATTTACGGCAGATTTAAAGGAACAAAGAGTGTGTTTGAAATTTTGCTTTGGAAGCTTATCAAATGCTTCAACAGGCTTTCAAGAAGGATGCTATGAGCCGCACACAAGTTTTCGAGTGGTTTGGGAACTTTAAACGTGGCGAGATGAGTGTTAAAGATCATGCTCGTTCTGGGTGCCCTTTATCATCTTGAAACAATGAAAACATTGAAAAAATCCGCCAAAATATCTACAAGCATTGTCGTTTCATGATCGATGAAATTTCAGAACAGACAGGAGTGAGTTGGTGCTCATGCCAGCAGATTTTGAATGAGTATTTGCAAATGAAACCTGTTGCCGCTAACTTTGTTCCTCGCCTGCTCACACAAGAACAAAAAACCATTTGTCTGAATTTGAGCAAGGACTAGAAAAATCAGATTGAAAGTGACCCAAACAGGTGATGAGAGTTGGTGTTACAGATATGACCTCGAAACCAAGCAAGGGTCTAGCCAGTGGAAGACCCCCAACCGCCCCCGACCAAAATAAAAGCAAGACAAGTGAGGTTGAATGTTAAGACAATGATCCTTGTTTTTTACAATGTTCGTGGAATTGTGCACCGGGAATTTGTCCCCCCTGGTCAGACTGTTAATCAGCACTTTTATTTGGAAATTTTAAGACGTTTGAGGGAGGATGTGCGAAGGAAACGCCCGGAACTCTGACGATCAGGTGACTAGTTCATTCACCATGACAACACCCTCGCACACACGGCATTGTCTGTGAACCACTATTTGGGCTCTCAGGGGAGGGCTATCATTCCCCACCCTCCGTTTTCGCCAGACCTAGCTCCGTGTGACTTTTTTCTGTTCCCGAGAATGAAAAATAATCTAAAAGGGAAGCATTTTGATGATGTGGAGGCTGTAAAAACAGCTTCGCAGAGGTCACTGGATAATATCAAAGTTGAAGAGTTCCAAAGGTGCTTCAAACAGTGGAAAAAAAGACTGGACAAGTGCAATGCATCTAATGGAAAGTACTTTGAAGGAGACTGAAAGAATTTGGTAAAAGACTTAATAAATTAATTTTTTAGAGAAAAACTCTGTTTTCTTTTGGGTCACAATTACATTATATGGGTTCTGGTGGTTTTCATGCTTACATT
The DNA here is from genome assembly GCA_902151445.1 of Timema monikensis. NCBI lineage: Eukaryota > Metazoa > Arthropoda > Insecta > Phasmatodea > Timematidae > Timema > Timema monikensis. The sequence goes on along the minus strand of CABFVZ010001499.1, from coordinate 59,917 downwards.
ATATGGGTACTGGTGGTTTTCACGCTTACATTATATGGGTACTGGTGGTTTTCACGCTTACATTATATGGGTACTGGTGGTTTTCACGCTTACATTATATGGGTTCTGGTGGATTTCACGCTTACATTATATGGGTTCTGGTGGATTTCACGCTTACATTATATGGGTTCTGGTGGTTCACGCTTACATTATATGGGTTCTGGTGGTTTTCTCGCTTACATTATATGGGTTCTGGTGGTTCAAACTTATATTATATGGGTTCTGGTGGTTCACGCTTACATTATATGGGTTCTGGTGGTTCAAACTTACATTGTATGGGTTCTGGTGGTTCACATCTTACATTATATGGGTTCTGGTGGTTCACACTTACATTATATGGGTTCTGGTGGTTCACGCTTACATTATATGGGTTCTGGTGGTTCACACTTACATTATATGGGTTCTGGTGATTCACACTTACATTATATGGGTTCTCAACTTGACAAGAGAAAATAATTCAGTCTTAGCTGCTCCCAAAACCATAAAAAGTGAACAATAATTATTAAAAATAAAATTTTTCAAAAGTAGCCATGGACAAGATTTTCTCCTGTTAGGAACTAATAGCATATAAATAAGGACTTACGAGAAGAGTGGTTTGTATTCTAACTATCGACAGTGGTGCACACATAAATTATGAGGGTCAAAGGAACTACAAGCTTTTATTTCTGTATTTTATCTTCATTGGGTTTGAATGTGTGTAACAACATAAGCAAGGTCTGTACATTTGACACATATTCACATATTACTCAAATACTTCATTGAGTGGGGGCGAATGCACCCCCTGTGAATAACACCAAAGTGAAATAATACACAACTATTTAAACAGCATTCAAACAACATTTCAATTGTTCCAAAAATTCATATTCTATGGAGAGACCATTTATTCTCTTGATGAACCTTTGTAGTAAAACAAACAAACTTTCTCTCATTCGCTCATTCTATAAAAAATATACCAGAGTATTTATTGTCAGTAAAAATCTCAATAAACTTCAATGAGTTGTTTGTTTACAACAATGGAACACCCGTGAGTGGTATAGTGGTCTAAGGCACGACTTTCACTAAAAAGTGGCCTGCTGGTGACAAAGTCAGGGTCAGAATCCCCAACAGGTCGACTGAGGTTTTTCAATCCATCCCCAGAAAAATGCAGGAACACTTCGTCTTTATTCTAACTCCCTCATATCTACCCCTACAGGATATATGTGCGGATAGTCCGGATGGGCAGTAAAGTGCAGTAAGAAGCATCTTACGTTGGTTTGGGAATGTTGAGAGGATGAGTGTGGATTGAGTGACGAAGCAAATATATGAAGGTAAAGTGTGTGGATCAAGACTAACATACATTTATTGTCCAAGGAGTGATTTCTGTGCACGATCTCCACGTCTTACAAAATCAACACACATCACAATGAACAACAATGAGCAACAAGAAAGGTAGAGTTGAGAGGAATTTAGACACATTTGCACGGATAGAGAGAAACCATTTATGAAAATAAAACCTCAGTATAATCAGTTGCGCTTCGAACCTCAACCTCCACATGAATGGGAATCTAGATTAAACTAACATGGCATTTAGTCTGAGTGTCCACTGTAAATATATGACAAATAATTGACTATTTTATCAAACATAAGTGACTTGAGAGTGTAATTTGAATTTATTCTTAAAATTGTGGATAATCTGTTGTTAAGAATATTGAAAATAAAATACAAACAAAATAAGAGATCTTAAATCATTAGCTATAAATAAAATATTCAAAATTAATTTTAAAACATACCAGTTAAAAAAAACCACTATAAATACAATTTCATTTAGAAATATTTATATATATATATATATATTTTTTTAAAAACTATATGTAGGCCTATATTTCTATAGTTTAGGTAAATTAACAGTTTAAATTAAAAATATATGCAAAAGAATAAATTTATTTATGAATTCATTTTATATCTCACCTATTTACAATTGTAGCCTCACAGCAACATTTTAAATAGGTTTCGTGTAAAAGTTTGAACTTTTCTCTAAGGCAACGTTAATTTAAATTTTTGTCAGTTTTTTTAAACTTAATTTGAAAAAACACGTATTAGCCAAGTGAAATAGTTTTAGGTGAGCTGAAAGGTAAATATTATCCCGTTACTACTTAGTTTGTAAGTCGTGAGTTAACATAATTCTGTATTTAGGAGACAAACTAATTGTTACCCCAGGGCAGTATAAAGCAATGTTTTCCTATTTGTTAAGGAATAAATGCTGTTATTGAGCGAGTTTGTTGCAAGTTTAACAATTCTCTACCAATGTTCGGTTGTGAAATTCCCAAGGTTCATTGCAAGGATGTAAATAACATTATCTATAGAACCTAACAACCGTCAGATTACTCTGAGCCTGGTAAGATTACCGACACAAACAAGCGACTCGTGCGGCATCACTTTGGAATACACTTGTTTTCATTATGATTCAAGTTCAAACTTTACTTTTCATCATCAAGAACTGTTTACAGCCTGTGGCTTAGTCCGTTTAGTAAAATACCTCCATCTTCCTCCATCCTTCCACCATCCTTCCTCCTCCTCCTCCCCCTTGCTATCTGTTCCTTCGTCTTCCTTGTGGTCTCTTTTCTAAAAACTTCATATACATTAATCTTCTTGGAATCTTCTTCCCTGGAAAACCTCAAGTACTTAGTACCCTACCCTCCCTCCTGTATGGGAAACTTGGACTCAACCGTTTCGGTGCATGCTCACTTCTAAAACTTTCACCTCACTAACAATCTTGTAACTATTTTAATGAACACATTAAAACTCTTCAAAAACTGAAAATAAAAACTAAAATTACAAATGAACTCGAAATAAATAAAACAAATTACAGATTAATAAAAGATCATATTACGCGTTATACAAAGTCAGCCACCATTACACATGATACAAAGTTGGCCATGACATATATTATGTTTACTCGCCAGAGGGATGATTGAAATAAAGATACTGTTAATTCTTACTACCCAACTGGTTTTAATTATCTATAACTATGCAAAGAACCCTAATTTATTGCATATGATCCTTAAGTTAGACATTTTGTTGTGTTTCATGAAAAATAAATACTGTCGACAGTCAGACACTGATAAATCTGTTTATTTATGCCTACCAGCCTACGTATTGTATTTCGATTGTTTGTTTGAAATCGATTCAGGTAATCTGATCACTTGGTAAACGCTCTAGAGTTTTAAGAATAAAATAACGACTTGCTAATTCATTATTTTTTAAAAATTGATTTTAACTAAGAGTTTATTATTATTTTAATATGTTATTGAAGTAATTGTTAAATTATTCAAACGTAGTCCTGCCTTATAAAATAGGAATGAACACATTGGAGTCAAAAATATGTTCGTGTTTTAAATAGAATATATTCTCAGAAATAAATATATCACAAAAATTGAATATATTTTTTGTTTTCTACACAAAGATAGATAATGGGTATATAAGAAAATAATAATAAAACCTACTTAGGCATTATTGAGTTCACTATTTCCAATGTATGTTTGGTTGTTAAGCATGTTGTTTTAGTCTTTATTAAAAATATCCGTTTGTATTTTTATTTTTGCTATCTTATTATTTATTTATTTATTAGAACCGCGTCTTACTACCCGTTCGGGTTATACGCACTTATGCTAATGTGTAATGGTAGGGTGATTGTGAGATGAAATGAAGGACCTACAGTGAAGGACCTACAGTTTAACGTGGAATCCGAACCACGGTGGCGGCCTGGCATTCCCCACATTCACAAGATGTCTTGTCAGAGGTGAAGTGCTATCTTATTAAAATAAATTATAATCCTCTAATGATTATTAAAGTTGATCAAAGGATAGCTAACTAGGCTCAAGCTGTTTATTTCACATGTGTTTTTAGAAACTAAACTCATTCTAACAACACTTTTAAAAATAGTTAAAAGACACTTAAATTTTGATTGATTTGAATTTTAAACAATAATATAAGTCTAGATTGTTTAATTTGGCTGTATTTTAACCTATATTTTGCAAAGGGTGGTTGGGGTTGATTAAAGTTGAAAGCATGATTGAAATAAATATTTATTTACAGTTTAGGCCTATATTGTGTAATGTAGGTATATTTGTAAATAATTAAAAATTCTAACAATTTGCTAGGATTTGGATTCGAGATTCGAAAATAAAATGTAGATTCGGATTTGAGAAATAGTGGATTCGACCCATCTTTAATTCTATGTATAATTATAACACATCTAAGACTTTGACCTTGTCAATGAATCTGATAAAATAGCTAATTGAATCAATTCCACTTGTCTTTATGAAATTTGACTAAAACATTTTACTGCAAGCATTTGTGCCTTCGGATGATACCCCACTGTACTCTCTCATACACAAGATGCCAATTAGGTACCAGTCATACTCCCTCCCTCCCTGTTATCCTCCTTTCTACCTGATGATATAATGACATAAACTGGCAGACCACAAGTTAGTAGAAAATATAAAACATTATTACATGAGTGGAGCTTCAAAACAATTCTTGGCTTCAACAACTAAGAACCTTTGCCAATAAAAATACAAATGTGTGTTTAATTTGTTTAAATGTTTTGTTATGTACACTCTATTTATCAAGCAAGGTAGCAGACTTACCTTGAGGTATTACGCTATGGCACTATATTATAAAAAACACCATAGTGGAATAACACAAGGTAAGCTTGATACAATAGAGTAAATCAAGGGTACATGACAGAAACTGTTTCATAACTAAATAACATGTAATGTTATGTAATTTAATCAATGTTGGATAGAAACTGTGCTTTTTGGAAATCAAAACACTTTTATATCATATTTAGTGCCTATGTTATAAAAAATATGCACACTATAGTATTTTTTTCTCAAGATTAAAGTATTTTTATTATATAATATTCAAACTGCTATTCAGCTTTTGGGAATATTTCAAGTATTTGATTGTATTTTGCTTGGAATTGAAATGTTGACTTGGCCCCTATAAAACAAGAGATGTAGGTACAAATACTTGTAAGGTTTTAATAGTAGAGAAAATAATAGAAGCAAAATGTTTGTATGCAAGATGTGACGCTAGGGACATTACCTCACCTTCTCTGCGATAGTTTGACCTCTTTTGTAGTACCAACATATTATATTATTATGTTTACATTTAAAGATTAAATACTATTATTTTATTATTTTAAGTAGACTTCCTCATAATTCTTATTGTGAAATTTTATTTTGTATGTGTTCTAGCTTCCTCAAAACAACAAATGCGCCAAAGCACACAATTTGGCACAATGGACTGATAAAAACCACTTATAAATTATTCACAATATAACAAACCAAATATAATGACAACTAAAGAATCTGGTAGGATTAAGCAAGTTATTTTAAATGGGGAATGGTTCCAAAACTACTAGATTCTATATTTATGACATACAGTAAGTTACTCAGCTAATCAAATAAAACTTTAACTGTACAACAGATAAGCTAAGTAATAAATTTTCAGTAAAATACAACTTTACTCATACCCTCTGAGTGTAAATTGAACTTTTGTTTTCTCTACACAATGCCAAGAGGAAAAAAAATGAAATAATTAGTGAGAACAAATGAATTACATTGATTAGAAATAAAACATTTTAACCTCCCCCCCCACCCCCCCCCC
>CABFVZ010001499.1:41412-54164 GCA_902151445.1 Timema monikensis | reverse complement strand
CCCCCCAAACACACACAAACTAAAAGTTTTAAAAATACAGTTTGGTATCAAGGTTATAAAACATGATCTAAGCATCTAGACATTATATAACATCCATGCGTGTCTGTATGCCCTTCAAGGGCTCTTACCCCCTCTCCTCGGTTTCACAGAGAGTTGACATTTGATATGGACGTTATGGAATAAGAGAAGATGATGAAACTTGAAAAATACAAAATGGTGGATGCAAGATGATGGGTCACAACGTTCAAATTGAGGTCTATAATACATCCAGATAATCTGTCAGAGCCGTGGAAACAAATCTCACTACCTCCTGTTATGAAATATATAAAGAAAGATACAAACAAGGAACAGACTGTGTGAGATTTGAAAGTGCCCCTGTCGGAGAGAGATTTAGCCCCCTGGAATAATAGATAGCGTACCGAAGGTATGTGTTCTCTTCAGTTAACTGAACACTTACTTCTGAAACATTAGCAACTTGTGATATTCCCTAGAGGTATTCTTATTGTGAAAATCAACTGACCTGTCAGTCATCTTAATCAAAACAAACAAAGACCTTAATTACAAACAGTCATTAAACTTAGGTCTTATTCATAAAGCTCGGACCTTCAAACCCTGAAAGAGATTCAAGTAAATAGTCAACTTGAGATAAACAACTATATACAATATGTATTTATATATATTTACAAATTTTGATTTGGAATCTGCTTTAAAGCTTTTATACTGCTTGGTCTTTTGGTGGTTTATCCCAACATGATTGCAAGGCAAAACAACAACCAGACCCCAAAACATTGATTTAACACTTAACTGAATATATGCTGAATGTACTATAACATAAAACTGTCAACTTTTAATTTGTATTTCAATTTTCTACGGTAACTTTTAATGTATTAAAGTAAGCCTCCTAAGTTTACCAAGTTTTATAAACATCGGATTCAAGTTTTGTAGGTAAAATTTAAAATAGTGGATTCAGCCAATATTTACTTATTTTATATCTGACCATAACATGTTAAGACTTTTGGTTAAATGTGATCAAACTTTGACTCCACTTGGACAAACAGTGTTTACTCAAAAGCTTCTTCTCTTTTTAATTTTAATTTAAAATATAAATATACGATCTGAGTGTACTTGCGAGTTCCCCTCGTGCGTGCAAGACACAAAGTATCCTACTTGGCAGGGAAGAGGGACTCGTAAGGGGGCGGCAAGTCCTTCTCTTGTGCCATGATGGTGACTGTTGGCTCTGTTGGCGCAGTGGCGGGGGGCGGTGTGGCCTCATCGTCTGAGACCAGCGTGTGCATAGGCAGCTGGAGCTCTGCCACAGCGGCGCTATTACGTCTCTCTGCAGGGCCGGCGCAGCTCGGAGACCAACAGAGCTGTCGGTTGCGCCGCATGATATACAGACATGTGAAGAAGAGGAGGAAGGAAAGGACGACTGTCGCGACCGCGCCAATAGTCATCTTGGTGGAGTTGTGCCGTTCAACCACTGCACCAGATGGAAACCAATGGTTATTATTTAAAAAATAGATATATTCTTGGGGAAAGGATGCCCTGACCTTCTCCTCGAGGTGTCAAAATCCAAGAAGAACTAGAGACTTTTTCCAAAACAAAGTAATAGGGGATTAATTACAGGAATGAAGTCTAAGTTATTATTCAATGTAAAAACATTAATTCGCCCCTCAACACTAGACAGGTCATTAGTATCTGAGATCACATTCATTACGAACTCAGAAAAGCTTCCCAGATTTTATACCGCATCTAAACCTTAACTATGATTCAACCAAGATTCGAAGCAAAGTTTCCCAGATGTGGTTGGTAGTCTACAGGGACATCACCTACCAAACTTATACTGGTGGTCATATTGATAAGGGCATCATTCCCATGTAGTATGGTTTACCTGTGACGAGAAGGTTAAGGTTTGAATCCTGAACCAGGTATACAGAAATGGTTTTCCCTGAATGGTTTTACATTCCTCCTAAAGCAAGTGTTGATACAATTTCTCTAAATACGTTGACCTTAGGAGAGAGCAATCTCCTTATGAGCCCGTCCCACTGCCGACCAACCAGGAAAGAGACAAGATTATGCCTGAACATATCAAAGTGCTGTTTTCTGCATATTTCTTTTGACAAAAGCAAAATTGGGACATTAAATAGTTTATCATGTTTAAATAATTATTTTGCAGTTTTATTGTATTTATTAAACTATGGTAAAACTGTTCCACTGGTCTCAACCCCACTGTTTATTAAGGAAGTCTCCAGGAAATTAAACCACAAAGTAACGTCTGATTCGAGCTGTATTACCTTCCTCGGTCAGGTGTTATCCATAGAGTGAAACAGGCTCATAAAGATGACCGGTTCTTTCTCTCAATGTACACATTACCTGGGACAGTCTTGGTACTAGCACCCGATGACTCCTCGACCTGGCCCAAAACTAACTTTGGTGTTGTTGAGGGATCTACAGTGTTAGCATGCATGCCTGCGCTAGGCGTGGATGCTGCAACTACAGAAATACAGTACTGCCACTATGTAAGCCCCAAATGAACAAACATGACAGAAAATGCTTTAATATTTAATTTATAAGAAATTTAAAAATGTTAATTCAGAAACAACTTAACATCCAAAGCCAGTAATATTAAAAGTATGATAATTACAATGGTAATTAAAATGTTAATTGGTTAGTTAAAAGAAAACTGAATAAAATTAATGTTAAGAGAATTTCAGTAAATATAAAAGGAATTTAATGTACATTTTTTAAATCCTGGAAGACAGTAAGAAGAAGAGGAAAAACCAAATGTCACATAAAATAAAATAAATCAATTTTTTCATCTTTCGTTATACCTGAAAGAAGATACAGGAAAGGTGGATAGAAACACATAAAATGGAACCAACATAATATGGCTTTTACAATGAAAAGACCTGCCTCGGTGGCATAGTTAGCCAACTCGCTAGACTGCCGAGGACTATAAAATCGAGGTTCGAATCTCGCTTGGGTGAACTGGGGGTAGTTTTTCCTTAATGGTTTTCCACTCAAATGCAAATTCACTTCCTCTAAATTCAACCTTCCCAATTCCTAACCCATTAGTGTAATTAGTATTTAAGTGTAGTAAGATAATACATACAATGAAAAGAATAACACAGTTCACACTTTAAATAACAATTTCAGTTTGTTTCTTTTTATTTGTTCTGATCCTTCATTCCTGAACCTTCTTCCATATCTAACAAAAACAAACCTCAAAAAGTGAAAGATTTTTTAAAGTTGTAAACCTCTTGAAAGTTAAGTGTGTGGCTTTGAAATATTATTTTCAATGTATAACGCCAAGAAGGAATGTGAACCTGAATGAGAACTGGAGGAATGTGGTCTACATGTTATGTAACGTGTACTCACTGGATAGTTGGTCGCACAATGAGTGTTTCAATCATTGTGCTTACTTGCAAGGGGAAATGGGATGGCGAGCTACTAGTATGTTAATGATGGGTCGAGGCAGGTCAATGTTGCAAGCTGCTAGTTACTAGTTGGTATGCTATTGATGGGCCAAAGCAGCTCATAGGTGCAAGCTAACTACATGAGATACTGTATTTCAAGCAAAAGGATATGTTCAATGTTTGACTGACTCACTCCTAGTCCCTTCTCACTATTGGCGAGCTCAAATTCTCACTGCGAGTAAACGAGTCCTTGTCTGTTCCTCTGCTATCTGCTACTTATTAATGAATTGTGCCTAGCTTACCTCCACTCCCCCTCCATTTTGAAGGTTTCCTTTTATTGTTTAGGTATTATATTTTTATTATTACACTTAGTGCTTAACTTGTAGTGACCACATATTTTTATGTACTGTTTATTGGTGTTAGTGATAATGTAGACAGTGCTGCTGTCTATAAAGGATGTAAGCATCAAGAGTCGACCCTGTAATGACTCGACTAACCTCTAATTCATTAGTTTGCTAGACCATAACATGGAAGGAGGATAGGTACAAGTGATCCAACATGGTGCAGTAGTAAATGTCAGTGCGCAAGACCCGCTCACAAAGCAAGAGCTGTCAGTCACTATACTAAGGCCGGTATGCAAGAACGATGTTGGAGTAGGAGAAAAGGCAAAGTAGGCTACTCTGGAGGAAGGCAGCTCCATCATGCTAGAACGTCTGGCTTGAGTCACTCAAGGTCACGTGATAAAATCTTACACAGAAGTACCACACCTCGAGGGGAAATAAAATTCTCTACAACCACTGCCTTCTAAAGTGTTGATTGTTTTGGCTCTAAAATTTAGAAAACTACCGAACATATTCCTATTTATTGAAAATATCCCTGAAATGAATATTATTTTTAAGTGTTTTGTTATAAAATTACAATTTCCAATATCCATTGTGTTGAGATCACACTACATTAACTTATAAAATGTAAATATATCGACATTCTAATCTTGTAAAGTGATTAGGGAACTTTTCACTTTAACTCTGAACGGTCTCTGGGGTACTTGATTTCCTGTTTTTATGTTAACCACTTATGTTGTTGCTAAGGCTTACAAGTATCTTAATTTAGCATCACAGATTAAATTTGGACAATTTATATCTGGTTTTTTTGTCTGGCCAATCTCTAGTGTTTATCTTTTAGAATAAACTGATTATAGAAAAATCATTATAATTATTTCCATTCTTTAGCTAGGGTGGTTTAAAGTTTTTCATCCCAAGATCTAAATTTGAGCATATGTTTGCACCACAGGCCAAAGTAGTTCCATCAATTTAATAATATAGGCCCACAAACAACTTTAAATATTATATATAAATTGTTTTGTTGTTTGGTAGTATTTTTCCAATTTTGTAATAGATAAGTTAAATTAATATATCAAAAATATTTTATGAAATATCACACTTTCACTGAACAACTTAGCATTCATATTTTTACTAATCCAATAAATGCATAATAAGATGCAACCATGAGCTTTTCTAAATAAATTTATTTGAATCATCAGAACTTCTCTCAATATTTGTCTGGTAAATATTAAAGTAAGTGGGAATTCAATAGTGTCAAGGTGATTAGACAAATTATTTTGGTTTCTATGCTTTTCTATTATGTTGTATTATTATTATTATTATTAGCACCGCGTCTTACTACCCGTTCGGGTTATACGCACTTACGCTAATGTGTAATGGTAGGGTTGTAGGGTGATTGTGAGATGAAATGAAGGACCTACAGTTTAACGTGGAATCCGAACCACGGTGGCGACCTGGCATTCCCCACATTCAATTATGTTGTATTGAACTTCAACAATATTGCATACAATATATTCACTAAATGTGTTACAAATCATCTACCATGATCAACAATAAACCTGCCTCGGTGGCGTAGTTGGCCAATGCGCTAGTTTTATGTTGATCTAGACCACTGAGGACAGAGAGATTGAGGTTTGATTCTTGGTCGAGTGAACTGGGGGTGGATTTTTCTAAATGGTTTTCCACTCTTCTGCCACACAAATTTGGGTTCACTTCCTCTAAATTCAACCTTCCCTATTCCTAACACATTACCTAGTGTAATTAGTACTTAGGTGTATAACATGAATTGGTAGTAAGACGCAGTGCTAAAAAAATAAATGTTAATACATTATTATTATTATTATTATTACTACTACTATGGTACTTCAGTGTCAATGTACTTGGTTAGAGTACCTGTAATCTGAAGTAGGAAAACATTCAGGTTTATAGTTCCAATACCATTAAAAGAAAATTAAAACTGTTGATTTCGAAATTATTTATTAGGCCTCACTGGCAAAGAGCACAGTCATCATGTTTTTTAACACAAAATATTTATAATATACACATATGTTCTCTCTAACAGTCAGTGTCAGAGCAGCTTGTATTATGTTCCGTCACGCTTGGCACGGAGTGTACCTTGGCCCGCCACTACAGCCTGTGTAAAGTTTGTGTCTTAATACTGTGCAAGTATAAACACTAAAATAAATAATTCACTTTGGTCTAAACTATCACACTCACAAAAAAACTAGACTGCTGAAGACGGGGAGATCATGGTTTGAATTCCAGTCAAGTCTACCGAGGGTGGTCTTTCCTAAATGGTCTTTCCCTTTCTCCTTGCAAATATGGGTACACTTTTTATCCAAACTGGCTCACCCCATACACAATGTAATCAGTATGTATGCATATAGCACACAAGTTGTACAGTAACAATGGGTAATAAACATGATACAAATATTGGTGTGTTTACTTTGCTACAAATATAGGTGTGTGGATTTTTTACTAGTAAGTTCTTACGAAACAATACACCCACCTTAGCAAAAAGGAATTAAAATTCTAGTCTCTTGTCTGGAACGTAAATATTAGTACCCTCTCCTTTCATTGGAACATGTATTTAGCATCAAAATGAGCAGTGTTAGCCTGCTACTTCCCCTCATTAGAGGTCTGTAAGGCCAAGATGAGCAGTATTAACCTGCTAGTTCCCCTCATGCTCCACCTCATTAGAGGTATGTAAGGCCAAGATGAGCAATGTTAACCTGCTAGTTCCCCTCATGCTCCACCTCATTAGAGATCTGTAAGGCCAAGATGAGCAGTGTTAACCTGCTAGTTCTCCTCATGCTCCACCTCATTAGAGGTCTGTAAGGCCAAGATGAGCAGTATTAACCTGCTAGTTCCCCTCATGCTCCACCTCATTAGAGGTCTGTAAGGCCAAGATGAGCAGTGTTAACCTGCTAGTTCCCCTCATGCTCCACCTCATTAGAGGTCTGTAAGGCCAGAATGAACAGTGTTAACCTGCTAGTTCCCCTCATGCTCCACCTCATTAGAGGTCTGTAAGGCCAAGACACTGTAAAGGGAATGTAGTCGAAGAAAGATGTCCACATTTAGTACGTGTGTTGATACAAGAAGTCCGTTTCTAACGGGACTTGGAACTAGCCATAGTCACATTACCGATGTTTGGATTCGCCCACCACAATGATTCTAATAAGGTTCCAACTGTAATAGTCCAAAGATGTATAGGCAGTTAAGTCTAGACCCTCAGGTGGTGTAAGTTGAGATGGTGAATAACAATCTTTCGGGTGGTTTAAGTCCATGCATTGAAGCCCAAACTCTCAGGTGGTCGAGATGGTAAATAACAATCTTTCAGGTGGTTTAAGTCCATGCGTTGAAGCCCAAACTCTCAGGTGGTCGAGATGGTGAATAACAATCTTTCAGGTGGTTTAAGTCCATGCGTTAAAGCCCAAACTCTCAGGTGGTCGAGATGGTGAATAACAATCTTTCAGGTGGTTTAAGTCCATGCGTTGAAGCCCAAACTCTCAGATGGTGTAAGTCCATGCGGTGAAGCCCAGACTCTCAGGTAGTGTAAGTCCAGATGGTGAATAAGAGTATCTCAGGTGGTTTAAGTCCACGCGGTGAAGCCCAGCATCTCAGATGGTATTTCAATGCAGTGAAGCGGAGCTTTGGCGGAACTCTCCATGAGGATTTCTAACAGGCAGATCAATGTATCCCTGGCACAAAAGTTTGACGAAGATTAAATTATATATTCACATCCAAGCAATAAATGAGCAGTTTATTTTTGTAACAAACATCACAAGACTCATCCTTTTTAGAACTTTTCTCCCTCATTAATAACTTTGCATTTATATTTAGTGACCCGCCTCGGTGGCGTAGTTGGCTAACACGCTTGTCGTGTTGAGCTCGACTTGCTGAGGACGGGGAGATCGAGGTTCGAATCTCGGTCGGGTGAACTGGGAGTGGTTTTTCCTAAATGGTTTTCCACTCTCCCTTCACGCAAATGCGGGTTCACTTCATCTAATTAAAACCTTCCCAATTCCTAATCCATTAGTGTACTTAGTACTTAAAGCGTATAACCCGAACGGGTAGTAAGACGCGGTGCTAAATATTATTATTATTATTATTATTATATTTAGTGATTTGGCCAATCATAAAATAGGGCTTCTTTAGCCATGGATAAACTTGATACATTACTTTGTTGTAAATAGACAAGATGATACCAAGCCCTCAAAAAGTGAGTTAGGCAAATTCAAATTCAACATTCAGAGCATAAACCTATATGAGAAATGTGATAGTATGCTAAATATGTTAGAAAACCTTTTATTATTTTAGTCCCTACTAGTCAGGAGAGCAAATTTATAATGTAGGCCTCTTTCAAGGAAATCTGGTAACAACAGGTTTTTTAGCACAGTGTCCTAATAACCGTTTGGGATAGATGCCCATGTGTTAGGGGTAAAGGTTTTATTTATAGGAAATCCACCCGCATTTGTGTGGAGTAAGAGCGGGATCAGACTTCAATCTTCAAGTCATTGGCAGCCAGTCTACTGCAAGCATGATGCCTTAGACCATGTGGCCAGAACCAGGTTACACAACTACAGCTAGTTTACTCCTAGGACCTCTCTAATTCATAATCCTTCCCCCCTCCTCCCCCCTTCTGTGAGCAAGCTTATGTAAGTCTACAGTAGAGATTTGTTAAAATGTCTTAATTGCTTAACATTATTTGATTTGCAGGTTTTGTAAATCTGTCATAAGAATGCGAGTAATCCAATGATACTAAATTCAACCTAAGTGATAGCACCCCCCCCTCTCTCTCTATATATAAAATTATAATTATTTTTTGAAAAAGGTTACCTGTAAATAATATTTTCTTTAAATAAAAACACACTTGCACATTTACACTAATGATTTTATGTCCAACTAGCTCACACAAGGATACCTACATTATAATTGAACTAAGTGAAAATGAAGTATAGGCCTAGTATATCGAAAACAGCTGAAAGAAAACATCCACCGGAAGTCCCGGATATTAAAATAAAGTAATAAGTATATTAAGGCTAAATAATTTATAAATATATTAACTTATTAAAGTTCCTTTTCAAACTAGCTTAACCTAACCTTCATAAAGGTATTTACTGGGCTAGCTTTATCTAATCTTTCTGATGTTCCATTCACTAATAAATTAGAATCTCAATCAATATTCGCGAAACAAATTATTCGACTTTCACTGTATAAGATGACATATTTAAAAGTATCATGGATTAAACAACGTGTTGGTATTTTAAGTTTACATTTGGACTTAGGTTTTATTGAGATGTCTTAATTTTGTAAAAATAAAATAATTTTAAATAAGTATAATTAGGCCAATAGTATCATTAGATTTGCCATTTCCTTGTGAGTATAGACTATGTATAGTTGCTATCTACAATGAAATACTGTAGTGTTATTCAATATGTTAATTAGCCTACACATCATTCCTGATATAATTAGTAAATATTGGAAACTTTTTTCAGGAAAGTATATTTTTATTAATTTATGTCAACAAAGGTTTGAGGGTAAGGGTTACCTGACTAGTTATCCGTTCGGACCCCCGGGGCTCTGGACAGGGATGTGGGTGCAGTCTCTTCGATATAAAACTCCAGGGAAGTTGGCCTTGTCATAGAACAGCATTCGCACAGCTTCCAGTTCAGCTTCTGTAGTGGGAAACTTCACAACATGTTGCATGTTTTGGGCCAACCTAATTATATTTGCTTGAAGACACGCGATATAGTTAACTGGTCGACATGGTAGGCCTACAGGTCTCCACTAACAACCTAAAAATGGGAGAACAAAGTAACTAGCCTATTTTACAAAATTATAGGAATAAATATAAGTACTGTGATGTTTTTAGAGGTAAGGTTAATTTGGATTTTCATATATATATATATATATATATATATTTTACAAAAAATCTATATATATATATATATTTTACAAAAAATCTATATATATATATTTTACAAAAAATCTATATATATATATTTTACAAAAAATTGATATTAATGTCAACCAAAATCCCAATAGCTACTGTATGTCACAAAACAATCAATTAGCCTAATTGCTTCAATTACATAATGGAAGGAATATGTTGTCAGGAAATATACAAGTCCTAATATAAAATAAACTTATCTATGGATACTAAATCTTAAATAACACATTACACAAACAAACATGAAAACTTATTAATGTATTCAATCCAACAATTTAAATTAGTTGCTCCTTCTAAAAAAAACCAGTTATGAACCATGTTTTTTTTTTGTAAGTTTAGTAATAATAAAAATAATATAAACTTAAAAAAATAGTATATTTACAATTTGGTATTAACTTACCTGTAAGCCTCCCGTGGCATAAAAGTGAAAGGTAGTAGACAGTTGCTGATAATGAAGCAGTGGAAGTCTTCATGGTTTTGGGATTGTCAATTTACAACATAGGGAAGATATCTTGCCATACAACTTCCTTAGAAAATAGAAATCTTTTATGAAATTGTTTGTCAGAGTAAGCCTAAAAGTTCTCCTGGAAATCCTTAACATGCCTCCATTGAATCACAGCAACTTGATTAGCCTCTTCTTCAAAATAATCGCCAATTATGAGAAAATACGCGACTTTTTGATAGTCAGAGCGCACCATATTTTCTTGACAACACAAAATAACAGAATGTGTGACATCTCGATTGCTCATGCGCGCTGTACCAGATTAGCCCTGTGTATAAGGGATAGGAGTAATGCAGAAGGCTAGTCGGGACCTGGCTTCAGAGTTTCTCAAGCGCGCACGTGTGTGCTCGTCCTGGCAAGCAATTCGACCATCCTCCACCTTTTCTCCTAATTGTTCTTGCATATGGGCCTAAGTGTTATTACAATGTACCAACCTGTGCTCTTCAAACAGCCTCCTATAAATGTTAGTGCTCAAGACCCGCTCACAAAGCAATAGCTGTCAGTCACTATACTAAGTGTTATTACAATGTACCAACCTGTGCTCTTCAAACAGCCTCCTATAAATGTTAGTGCTCAAGACCCGCTCACAAAGCAATAGCTGTCAGTCACTATACTAAGTGTTATTACGATGTACCAACCTGTGCTCTTCAAACAGCCTCCCTCGTCGAAACAATTACTGAAAGGACAGTTGACAACATTGTCATAGAATAAGTCCTTCCAAATACAAATCTCCACCCCACAGCTTAGATAATTGGACCTCCTCCTACTACAATCTGGGAAAAATAAAATGTAAAGGCGTAAAAAAGTTAAATAAATAATTAAACTAGCCACATCGGTGGTTTCAAATCCTGATCAGGTGTACTATGGGGTGGTATTTCCTAAATAGTTTCTCTGCTTTCCCTCCAGGCAAATGTGGGTGCATTTATTATTGAATTTGACCTTCCTCTTCCCTATATATCTAGTGTAATTATATTAATGTATGCATATAACTCAAACAGGTAGCTTACTAGTGAGATTCCCACCAAAATAAATATATTAATTTGCAAAGAGTTTCCAAGGCTAGTTTCTGAAATAAAACTCACAAGATAAAATTCCCTCAAAGTTCAGTGGTTCTGCCAACATTGATTAACTGATTTATATGAATTTTATTTACCAGCGTACGATGTAAATGCGATCTGCAAGTCTATATTTTCTTCGGGCCTAAGCGTCATATTTCCGACCACGATCGTTACATCCATGTTACCATCAGGGTCATAAAATGCATTATGGGCATAGTCCACATTTTCTAGAGAACTCTCCTCGCTGCTGTCCTCAGCCCCAGGGATCAGGAAAGCGCGGATTTGTCCGCAGTACTCCGGGCTTGTGTAGGAATCATCTCTCTTGAACTAGCATAATAAAACAACATTGAGTGCAACCATTTATAGTACAGAAAGAGCTTTTATTTAATTAAGGTATTTAATGTGTACTTTTTATAGTTACTGATGTTGCTACACATATACAAACCAAATTAATTCAAAGACACACACAACACCCAGTCCCTTGAACGTCAATTTATCACTGTGAAAGGGAAAGCCCTAATCTCACCAATGATAAATCTTTTGTAAGTACATACTGGGAATCAAACCCGGGATCCTCAGTTCAGTAGTAAAATGCACTAACGACTGAATTAAGGTGTCAGACTGCAAGTGGTTGAGAAGATGAAAGAACTGCACACCCCTCACCTGCACGTAATCAATGCACTTCCCAGAGTGTTTGTCCCGGCGGAAGGACAACTTCTGAATGACGGCGATGACACCATCTTTGGAAGAGGCCTCCACTCCAAAACGACACTTGAACATGTATGCTCCAGACCACGTATCAAAATAACGAGTTTCTTTGATTATAGCAGTTGAGTGGTCATCTCGGCCAAGTCTGATTTTTCTCTTTTTTAAGAGAAGAGAACATAGCTTGTCACTTTCTAGTGTGTCTGGAAAAAATAAATATATATCCATAAAATATAACGTGTGTTTGAAAGAAAACATTTGACACACCACAATTAATATCAGTGAAGTGGAAACCAAGTTAAAGAATGCAAGCTATTCAGGAACATGTTCACAATCTACAATTTAAAACTAAAGCAGAAGTTGCATCCATTGGTAATATATCGGGGCTGTGTCTGAATAGTCCGTCTAAGGGCCCTTGGAAACCATGTGCACTTAAAGTTGCAATAGCATCGGCTTAAAGGCCGGAAGTGATTTTTGATGGCGTCTGAATTCTCTTAAAGTGTACAATTGTACCCCTTATTGTGCACTTTACTAAGGGGCCCTTTATCGCGCTATTTAGTTAAAATGGCTTTTTATATTGAATGAAAGTATTATCTATTTTGTGAAAATGGAATAAAACATTCACATAATGTTATTATTATTATTAGCACCGCGTCTTACTACCCGTTCGGGTTATACGCACTTACGCTAATGTGTAATGGTAGGGTGATTGTGAGATGAAATGAAGGACCTACAGTTTAATGTGGAATCCGAACCACGGTGGCGGCCTGGCATTCC
>CABFVZ010001499.1:8870-41266 GCA_902151445.1 Timema monikensis | reverse complement strand
ATATATATATATATAATATATGTATATATTTAACAATTTATCTACATATGCAAAAATGTTTGACATGCTCACTGGTATCCATGCGTACATCGCGCTCCTTTTGGCACGTAGCTGTAATTTCTTTGTTTATTCAACAGTCAATCATTCTGGCAAAATGTTTCAAAACAAGAGATGAACATGTAACTTAAGTAAATTTATTTTGGAATTCCTATAGACCTATGTATTTATCTGACAATACTTTTACATGCTTTAAAACCACTTGATATTAATGTAAGCTAGGCCTAGTTTGTCAGCTTCCCAAAAAATTTAAAGTTTGCGTGCAGTAAAGTGCACAAGTGCGTAGGGGACAAGCTATTCAGACACGACCCATATCTCTGGAGGATAACTTACATGAATTTAGAGTGTTTCTTACAAAAGTTAGATTAGTTACTCTCACGGTATAGATAGTATGAGATTTATTATTCGAAAAATCTTATTCTATTAATAAAAGTATAACGTAATTTTCCTTAATTGTTAACCTAGTAATATTCATAAAACTCAAATCATTACAGTAGTAATTCTCAAATGTGCATGCAACCCTTACTGTGCTACTGGGAAATTCAAACAGATATCTGTTATATGTTCAAAAAGTATTATCCAGTAGAATCTTCATATATTTAAAAACATAGTTATTAATTTCTCAAAACTACTTTAAGCTTACATTCTTGGTATATGCTGGAACATGTCACAAATAAAATAGATAAATAAATTAAGAAGACTGACAATTCTACTAAATTGAATAGCACCATCTTGATCACGGATGACATTACTCATCTTGCTACAGTGGAATTATCACTATTATATTCTTTATCTATGACTGCTTGGGTTTTACATGAAAGCTAGCAAAAGCTAGCATATGGTGTCAATAATGCCAACATTGTCTGAAAGTAACTTTTGTCAACACAATTGAAAATAATTATTACAGTCGATGTTTGGCATCGGTGCTGGACAGTCGTGCTTTGTGCTGCTTTAAATCGTGACGTGATCAAGTGTGTATTGGGAACGGTGTAATCCAGAGACGAGTGCAATGTGGATTCAGCTATGACAGAACTCTACTCAAATATTAGACAAAATTCTCAATCTAGTGCCATAAGTTATAATCGGGTCGTTCATCATCACCATCAAATTATGAAGAAAGCGAAATCTAGTGTAGGGCGTGTTGCGGTCAAACCAACAGGATTGGCGTCAACCAAAGTTCCCAAAGTAGATAATGCCAGGGAGAGTCAAATTGGGACAATTGTATCAGTTGGCAGTATAGCAGCAGCAGTGTAACTAGCATTGTTCCGGCAGGGAAAAATTAAATTGTTTTTGAATTGTTATTTATTAAGGGAGCTGTTAGACGTTAGGGAACTGCATGATATTTTGAAGGTCTCAGTTGACAGGGTGGGTCGTAATGAACATCGGATAGGAGTTGTTTGATCCCTCTGGTACAGTAGCAGTGACTTTCGTGGGTAAAGAGCTACCGTCTTATGTTGTCAAGTGTTTCTATAGGGTGGAGGTCAAGCCTTATGTTTATTCAGTGACGCAATGTCACAATTGTTTACGTTTTGCACATCTCGCTGTCATTGTCGTAGTAGGGGACATAGGTGCACAAAGTGTAGACATTCTCACAGAATAATGTCTACAAGGACCCCCAAAATGTGTTCATTGTGGGGGTATGGGTGTGGGCTCATTTGGCGACCGACCGAACGTGTCCCGAGTGGATTCGACAGCGTCAAATCAAATCTAGAATGGCTCGTCGCAATTTGTCATACCGGGAGGCTGGTCAGGCTGTGGACCGCAACTCTTCCTACAAGTCACGCTATGCAACCAGAGGGTCCCAATTTGTCATGGACAATTCTCAATTTCCAAATATGCCAATATGGCCATGCAATGTAACGTCCTACGCGGCGACTATTTCGAGTACACCGGAACAGGTTGTTGGGGATATGGACGTGGATTCGTCAGGAAGCTCTATTGAAGGAACATTAAACGACATAATAAGTAAGGGGGTGGAACAAATGGTATCTAAAGTTGTATCGCTCCTAGTAACTGTGGCTTCCTCAGCGCCAGGAGAGTTAGATCTGCCAAGTTTAATGGTAACAATAACAGGGAAAATCCAAAAGTTGTTAAGGGATGTGCGACGCTTTGATAGCCATAATCATAGAACTGCTAGGATCAAAGCAGGTAGTGGTGTTCAAGGTAACCTTGTCTGAGTTAAGTATATATACATATTATTATTATGTTTGTGTTTTTTTATGGTTAGTTATTTAAATATGATGCAATGGAATTCTAGAAGCATTAGGATTAAGCTGACCTTGAGCAATTAATTTTTTCTCGTGATATCCATATAGTAGCGTTAGTGAAACTTGGCTCAGGTACCAGGATAATTTTGTTATAAATAAATTTAAATTTTTTAGGTAGGAGAGAGCTGTCCGAGTGGAAGGTGTCACGCTGTTAATTAGGTCAGACATTCAATCTGTTGAAATAACATCGAGTAATTTTCAATATCATTGGGAGTAGCAGTGGTACCTCTTGTTATATTAAATACAGGGAAGTTTACGCAACTTAACAGACCTCCGTATCCTAACACGTGCTCAAATGTTACTTTTGCATCCCCTAATTTTGCACTATACTTAACTTGAGATACGAGTGGCGACTCCATGGGCAGTGATCATTTGCCAATTATTTTGACAATAGAAGCTCAGGTCCCATATAACTATAAAACTGTTCCTCTGGATAGGTCACGCAATTACAAAAAAACCAAATTGGGAATTATACTCGACACAAGTGGAGTTAACAATTCAAAATTTAGCGGTGGACCGTGATCCTTTAGTACAGTACAACTTTGTTAACGTGCTACAGAGCTCAGCTGAGGCGGAAGTATCAACCTCAAATAGTGGGGGACATAGGAGTATTAAACGCTGCCCGTGGTGGACAGAGTCATGTTCTAAAGCGATCGCTCAAAGGAGGTTATCATTATATAATATTTTTTTAAACCGAATCAACTTTGAACGCTACTGTCGTTCGGCAGCTGCTACGTGATGAACTTTGCTACGTGTGAAGTGTGATTCTTGGCGGTTATATTGTGAGTCTCTTACCCTCGATGTATCTCTGACAGAGGTTTGGCGTAAAATCAAATCGTTCAAGGGTTTTGTTACAAACTTTGGGATCCCTACTGTTGACTTAGAGGCATTCGCTTGAAGGGTGATACTGGATTAAGTTATGTGCTCCCCTTTAGAATTCCCCAATTTGGGTGTTCTTGAGCTCGATTAACGTTTTACTGTAAGTGAATTAAGGGCAACGTTGAATCGAGTGTGACACATGGTGGTTGGCCCAGTCAATGTGTCCTATGGTATGTTGACCAAATTGTCGTCTGTTTCTCGTCGAACGCTGCTAGAGATATTTAACTCTATGTGGGAGGAGGGGGTAATACCAATGGCATAAAAAAATTCCTTTCTGATTCCTTTTCTAAAATCGGGTGAAAGCGTGGAGTTAACAAACTCTTATCGGCCTATTGCACTCTCGTACTGTATTGGTAAAATCATGGAACACTTATTTAAAGCCCGTTTAGAACGATTTCTAGAAATGAATGAACTCCTTAATCCTATACAATCTAGTTTTAGAAAGGGACGTTCCACACTTAATAGCTTCTCTATGTTAGTTTCTGATATTCAAATTGCTCTATCACAAAACTCATTTGTATCAGCTTTTTTCCCTCGATATACAGGGTGCGTACGATAACGTTGAGCATTCTGTGTTATTTGATCAACTTTTTCGCCTGGGTTGTTCTAGCAAAATGTGTTACTGGTTAAGCTATCAATTTCAGAATATATCGTACACTGTAACGATAGGACAAGCTAGATCATCTCATAGGACTCAACGAAGGGGCCTACCACAGGTATCAGTGCTCAGTCCTCTGTTATATGCAGTCTATTCGAACTATATTGATAACTCTTTTCTGGTTGATATAACAACGCTACAGTATGTGGATGACGTGGTAATATACGTTCGGTCTTGTAACTTGTCAGAGGGGGCGGATAAGTTACAATAAGTGTTTCCTTTGCTTTCAAACTGATTCTAAATGTATCTAAAGGTTTTGCGATAATCTTCACCCGAAATAGAGTGCGAGATAACTCAATTAGGCTAATTTATGAAGACCATCGAATTCAGGTACAGCTGACGGTGCGATTTTTAGGCATGAGACAAGACATGAAGGGATCTTGTATCCCTCATGTTTTGGAACTATCTGGAATATGTGACAGGTTTATAAATACTATGAGATCAGTGTCGGGTGTCTCGTGGGGTTCCCACCCATATACAATGTTACAAATGTACCGTGGGCTTATACGGTCTCAATTGGAGTATGGTTATTTTTTTTATATCACACTGCATCACGATCTACACTGGCAAAGCTAGATAAGATCCAATATGCGGCTTTAAGACTGTGCTTGGGCGCTTGTCGTACATCACCAACCAACGCACTCCTTACTGAAGTGGGAGAACTCTCTTTATTGCTTAGGCACCGTCTGTCGGCGGACAAGTTTTTTTTATTAAAGATTATTCAACTTCTAATTATCTGCAACGCAGACTTCGGATACTTACAAATTATGTTGAAACAAAACAATATTAGTTAAACAGAGCATGTACTTCTCTGGTGAATAGTTTTTTGGGTTTGAATGAACTCTATCAGTATATTTATTATCTTCCGTATCCAGTCCAGTGTTTCACTGTGGGGCATGATGTCCTCTGGGATGTACCAGTGATGTTATCTATTCCTGATTCCCATCCAATCGAACAGAAGTTAAATGCAGTAAGGTATATGGAAGAAAGATGTAGTAGATACAGACTTATATTTACAGATGGTGCTAGGAGGGGAGGGCAGCCAGCCCTTGTGGGTGCGGCCTTCTATGATAGTAGTATTAATTATGGTCAGTCACATAGACTACAATTCGATACAGCGGAATTATTTGCTATCCTACAGGCATTGAAATATATCTTTATCTTTACGACCGCAGCTTGTAGTGATATTATGCGACTCCCGTAGCGCTTTGGAGTCTATAAATGACTTGTCAAGCGTTCCATCACATCCATTGATAATTCAAATACTCGAAGAATGCGCCTCTCTACGAGTCAGGGGCTACGAATTGGGGTACCAATGGATTCCTAGTCACGTGGGTATAATGGGTAATGAGAAAGTAGTTAGTTTGGTATCTAGTGTAAATTTATTTTCTATTGTACACGAAATCCCGCTACTGTATAGCAACTTTATACCGAGGGTAAAACACAGAAGTCGAGTTAAATGGAGCAAATAATGGGAGACCTCATGCCAGCAGAAAGCAAAATGGTACCATGGGGTTTGTGGTACAAAATTAGTTACACCATGGTTTTCAGGAGTTAAGGGAACTCGAAAGTTTATTTGTACAATAATCCGCCTTTGGCTCGGGTACGCCTACATGGAAGACCGACTTTATTTGATGCGTAAGGTACCATCCTCACATTGTGTGGTTTGCCACGTTCTGGAAACATTAGAACATATATTTATGACCTGCCCTGTACATCAGTTGGCTCGGGGAAATTATATTTTTAATTATATTACAGACTTTTCTTTAGATAATGTATTACGCTCGTCGCTCAGACAAAGTTACTTTGTATAAGAGACTGTAAAATTTCCTTCTAAATATAAATATGTCAGTGTAGAGACTAACAAAATATGTCTTCCCGATTATTTTGTAGACGAAATTCGTGGTGATATAGTGCTAGGTTAGTTGAGTCAGAATTGAATTGAACTAATAAGAAAAATGAACAAGACTTTCAGGCCTAACTGCTAAACTTGCCTAAGAAAAACAAATTAAAATTGCCTGCAGTACCTTCCATTATTTGTGGTGTCTCCGAAAATATTATCCAAGGGAACAATATCACCCGTGAATATAGGCATTATATTAGATTGATAAAAACAATAGTAAGTGATTTCATAATGGGTAAACAAATTTGTAGGCCCTCCAATATTTTTACTTTATGGGAAAGTCCATCCATCCGTTAAGTTATTCATCTCACCTTAAAACATAATTGAGAAACATTATTTCTTAAATGTGATAAATCACGTGACTGTATTACATAAATATATTTTGTACACGATCATAATTTATTGTATTACATAAACAAATTTATATAGTACGGTAGTTAATGAAAGAAGTAACGTGTTTGGTGACGTCAATGTTAACTTAAATTAAGTGTTAACTAATCAATATAAAATGAATAATCCTCTTGTATGTAGGCCTATTCATAAACCAATCTGGAGTGTGATGAAAATATTTAATTTATATTAATGTTCATCTGAAAGTGTCGAACTAAATATTAAAACGGTAATATTATATTCGTCTAGATTTATGTTATATAAGTAGTGATTATAGAGAATGACAATAATAATATCCCCGATATGTCTCCTCAAAGTTGGTATTATATGTGTGTTCTACCGTTAACACCCTCCCAACAACCACGGAGCTGGAAATAAAGTCGTCCTCCAAAATTACAGTCAGGCACGTCCATGGGTGATATACTATATTCTATAAATATGCAGAAAATGGAAACCAAAGAAGGTGTAGCTGTTGTTCATTGTGTCTCTCTAAACATAAGCAATGAAACAAGTAAACCAATTGTGAATAAGACTGAAACAATTAAAACACATCTTGAATGATTACAAAAGGTAAACCAAATATTGAAATTCAAACTATTGAAACGAAAATCTCTGGAAATCCGTAGGCTCAGGAGCATCCTTAACTTAAATATAATTTTATATACCCGTTTCCGATTATAAAAATTACGAGGAAATGGATTAACACATTTTGACAAACGATCACTCATTTTAACGGTTAGGAGTCTAGGATGTCGGAAAAAATAGTATTTTCCCACGAAGATCCGTTTTTCACCATGGAAGACGTTATTTACGTTATTGGCTGCAGTTCTGTAAATCTCTAAATAAAATACACATCGTTGGCTAAAAAATAATAACTGAATCTTTATTGTTGGTCCAAACACAGTCATCATACCCTTAACTCTACAAATAAAATATTTATCTTTGAATGCTGATTTCACTTTAGATGTTTGTCAAAACACATCTAGATTGAAATTGCCTGGAATGGGGAAGCATTTATTTATTATTGGAATGTTATCTTTAATTCGCACTTAAATCAATAATATCAATCATAATTCGCAAATTAAAAGGTTAAGTTGTCAGTTACATAAAAATATTTTATACGTTTTGTTTCGTGCCTGAACTATAAAAATATATAAACTATGCAATAATGTTTAAATATGTTTAGTATATATTATAAGAACAAAAATGATAAAATTATCTTGAAATATGTTTTAAAATATCCATTTTAATTATCTAAATATGGGTTTTGGCGTTAATGTTTTTCAAAGAATGGGTTTTTATATTATATTTATCAAAAAGTAACACAATACAAATACTGTAAGTTCAGTTATGTTTCTATACTAGCACGCTATTTTGAAGGAATGATATTTCAAAGTAATGTTTTGTGTGTTCATCTATCTTTCCATATTCTTACAAATACAATAAGTTCAGTTGTGTTTCTATGTTGCTACTAAATTTTGAAGGGTGGATAATTCAAAGTAATGTTTTATGTACCACATTTATCTTTCACATTCTCTCTCTGATTCTTTCTCCCTCACACACACACACACACACACACACACACACACACTCTCTCTCTCTATTACACACATTCTTACACACGCTCTCACATATCTTTTCTCATTTTGACTAAGATGGTTTCCCTCTCTCACACACTCTCACCACTCACACACATTAGTAAACAATCTTTCACACGTTATATTTATCACACTCGTTCTTAAACTCTCTTTAAACACACTATCTTTCTCTCAAACACTTTCTATCAAATTATTCCTCTTTCTTAAACTTTCTCTCACCCACTCTCACATTTCCCTCTCTCCAAAACCCCCTTTCTATCTCAAACACCCTCTTTGTCTCAAACTCTTTCTATGTCTCAAATTATTTCTCAGACTCTCTCCCTCAAAATCACTCTTTCCCTCAAAAACTTTCTCTTTGAAATTATCTCTCTCGTACTTAATCCCAATCAAACTATCTCTCTAGTCTCAAACTCTCTCTCAATCTCTCTTTCTATCATACTCTCGGTCTCAATCTTTCTCTCTAACTCTCTTTCACTCAAATTTTCTCTAACATTCTCTCTTTCTCTAAACTTTTCTCTCTCTCTAATTTTTCTCTCAAAGTCTCTCTTACACACTCTCATATTTTATCTCTCCTTCACTCAATACCACTCACAGTCTCTATAATAAAATTTCACTCAAACTCTCACACACTCTCTCTTTCTTACACACATTCCCTCACACACTTAATCAAGCACTCTCCCACACAAACTCTCTCTCTCTCACACACATACACTCTCTCACGTTTTCTCTGTAATTCTCTCTCTCATACACACTCGCTCATTTTCTCTCTCAATAATAATAATAATAATAATAATAATAATAATAATAATAATAATAATAATAATAAAGGATCTAGTCAAACCCATCATTTAAGTTTATAAATATGGCCATTATGATATTGATATCACTTGAAAATTTTATTTCATACGTAGCCATTATATACATTTAATAATACAATAGGCCTGGCTAGAAAAATATGTTCATGTATAGTTAACATTGCTCTAGTCCAGTAATTTACGTGAAAATCGGGCGTCACTTCAGAAAAATGCCAAATGAGTGAGCTGAAAATTGATTTCCACTTTCACTTTGCTTTCTATATAAGTTGTCAAAAGTCTCCATCATCAGATTGTACGCATACAATTTTACCGCGCTTAAACGGTGCTGAAAATGAGGGTTTTTAAAAATTGTCTTTCCCTAATAGCTTCGTTCCATTTTAACTGTATGACCATGAGCTACACTAACAAAGAAATAATATCGGAAATTTATGAAAAAAAGGTGGTATAGTGTATTGTGAACTACTGATATATTGTTTTTGTTTGTAAAATTAAGATTATATGTTTGTTGGGGTAAAGCTGTATGTAGAAGATATGTCAATGTTTTTAGAAATATTGTAACTACCTCGCATCATTTGTGCTATCTATATCCAGATGAAACAACTATCAGTACTTTTTACTTTCCGAAGATACCCGAAGGTTTTAAATATACATTTTAGGTCAAATGACTTTAGGGCTAAATGACTTTTGGCCAAATGACTTTATGCCAAATAACACGTCCCTCTCATTACATCACCAGGTGTGCGTTAAAAAAAATGCAAACGCCTTGGCACGATTCGTCAAATTTCATAACGTCGAGAAATTGTATAAATTTGGTATAATTGGCGAAGACGATGACGACAATACTAGCTTTATTTATGACGACTGTTGATTACAAGTCATCAGTCCAGACGCAGACAGCGATGGAGAATGTGGCGTGTAGCTGTAATGTGGTGAAGGACCTTCTCTTGTCCGTCACCAAAGATCTACCATCTTTGGCGTTCAAGACTTTCTACCTAAACGAGAAACAAGTCAAACATGTAGTGGTAGGCCTCTTTCCTAACAGCAAATTTTAGGCACACATGATGTTTTCTTCAAATTCTAAGCGTCTAATACTAACCGTTCCTTAATGTATCTTTTTCGTCAAGGAAATACCGTTTTGGTCTAACTGTGAGGGGAACTGTGTAAACTTTGAGTCGAACAAGGACGACTTTAACATAGATGTGAAAAAACTATTCGGCGTGTGGATATTGTGCCTGAGTGAAAAAACACTCATATGTACTTGTTTACGGACGAATTAAAAACTCTGTACGGACTTAAAAATATATCACACGCCATGTAAAATATCTCAACCTCCAAATCGTTTGTCGACCCCTCCAATCCTATCTCATATTTTGACTATCTCTCGTTATTTACGATCTTTATATTTCTATGCATAACAATAATAAATTGTGAAAAATGTGTATTTTTATTAATAATAATAAAATGTAAAAATATGTGTATTCATCTTTCATTTCTCGTAATATTTGCCTCCTATTTAAATGATATATTTGTGGTAAGAGTTATATAACTTTAAAAAAATATAGGTTTACCACTTTATAAGAGTACATCCGAATATGACATGATTAATAAACATGACAACCAGAGTATTGATGAATACGATATTTCATGCACCTTCCAGTTAATTGAGTTATATAACTTATTTTTATAATTAAATCTTATAAAACTTTGAAATCTATCTTAATATTACGTCAATAATAAACATAACAACCACAGTATTGGTGGATATGATGTTTTGTGTGTGATTTAGGATGAATATAATAATAATATTCATTCAAATCTTATCTATCCACGTCATAGATTTATGACAAACAAGGCACTGAACAATATTTTAGTCGAAAAGTATCCACATCAGTCTAGGACGAATATCATAACTCATTCAAACCTGTTTTATTCAATTAATAGCTTTCATTCTCTTGTGATGTCACTGTCATACGTCACACACATTATTTAAATACCTCTAACATAGTTACCTTCTCCCCTCAAACGTCATACTCTTTTGACGTCAAAGAATATTATAATTCATTCAAACCTGATTTATTCAATTAATAAATGTCATGCTCTTGTGACGTCACTATCACATACATTATTTAAATACCTCTAACGTAGTTACCCCTCCCATATTTCCACTTCCGGATTATACTCGGGCTGTTACTACTCCTCTCCATACGAGCAATGCCATAATTACAATGATTTGCAGCCTGGGTGTTGATATTATTTATTCAGGTAGTCCTGAATCATTTTAGATTTAAGTTTACTCTTGACTTGATTCAGTTTAGAAAAAGCTCATTCACAAGCGGTACTAGTGACAGGATCCACGTTAAAGTTTTTAGAAGCATTCATAAATTGCATAAATATATTGTTCACACCTAAGGTATTAAACTAGTCTGAAAAGTGTACCCCAATATACATCTTTGTTCTACAAACCTTATTTACCATTCTAATTTCTTAGAATGAAGTCCGAAAAGTTTAATAAAAGTGAAATATTATCTATGTCAACGTCAAATTTAAAATTATTATCTTCATTATAACATCCCTCCCCCCCTCCCCCATCAAATCGTATTCAATACCTTGAAATAATGAAATGACACATTATTTATGAATCTTTTTTTATCATACAAAGATTTATTTTCCTTGGATATCAAGCTAATGAATTGTCATTATTTAACTACTGGGATTTCAAATTTATTTTCTTCACATATCTTTAAAGTTTTTCTGTAAGCCTTATTGAAAAAAAGTTTTATCATAACGTTGTGCTCTAAATGTTAATAATGGTCCAGAGATTAAATTAATAATCTTGAAGTTCTCCCTGCTTACCGCAAGAAGCTTCATTAGGCACTATCAAAATGCACCGGCAGCACAGATATCCAGATCAATATGAACATTTCCATTAAATTTTCGGGAACCAGGTGCTACTATAAAGGGTCTTGCCCCCCAAATTTTTTGATATTTGCATAGTCCTTAAAGCTATTTAGAGTGGTTATTGTCTTGATTTTTTGGTATTAGATGTATCTCTGGATTTTTCTTGAATATATAAGACGCCTCTAAAAGCTATTTAAAAAAAAAATCGATGCCTCTATAATTTATTTGCAATCATCCTCACCCTTTTCTTTTTTGTACCTTGATGCCTTTAGAAGTGGTTTATAGCGTTTAAAAAATTGTAATTAGAATTAAATGCGTCTTTCTACCAACAAATAATCATTTCTTTCATTATTTGTGTGGGTGCCCGCCTCCTCGAAAACAATATTTGAAGCAACATTAGGGGTGGGGCATGGTCTACCTGGCCCCCCTGTAGACACGCCTATGTTTAATAGTCTGTTGTGATCTCAATAATTTAATTATAGCGATAGATAGATCTAACAATACGTATTTCCAAATATAGATGTTCTTGTTTGTGCTTAAAAGAGATTGAGTTTAAGCACTTTATTAACGAAAATTAATCTTTTGTGACATTAAGTGTTAAAAAGTAACACGCAAAAAAAGTATAAAGATTGCAAAGATTGAAATTGGTCTATAAATATAAGTATTCCTAAATATAATGAACAATTTATCTAAATCACCCTTTTTAAACAAAACCAGCCATATTTAAGTTCTTTTTTTTTCTCCAGTTCTAAGCTGCCTCACTCATTTTTACTTAAGAGCTGTAATATGGAACACGGTTACTTTTTGACCCACCAAAAGCTTTTCCAAAGAAACTAACAATAGTGGAGGGAACTTTTTACAACGAAATGAAAGCAAAAGATTAAGAAATTACATGATACAACTGTTCGATATAGCTAAAACAAACAAAGCCAATAAAGGTTTTCATAAGGTGATGTCACTACAAGCAGAGCTGTTCGATCATACAACCCTTCTTTTCACAATAAGTTGATTATATCCTTTGTCTATGGATTAGATACTATAATCAATGACCAGAGGTAGATAGATAATAAAGGCATTAAGACTTAATTACATATATAGTTTAATAAATATAATACTCAAACAAAGGAAACCTTTTAAATAATAGTACTTTATTTTATTTTACTCATATTTAATAATTATTTTAATGATCAGTTTTGTATTTAAGTGGTGTAGGATTTACACACAACTTGCGCACGTAATGTAAAAAAGCGCAAAATTTAAGTATTGCGATGACACACTCATTGTGGTAAAAATAATCTTTTGAAAAATAGTTTGAGTTATTCAAAAACTACAACTTTTTAATATGTCCATGGAAACTTTTGGGATATTTGAATATTTTATAATGGATTACTTGATTTGTTTGTGAATTAACAAAATGTTTCCAAATAATCCAAGAGATAAACTAGTTTGGTATGACTTTGGTTCAGTTTTAACAGGAAGTGTTGCTATCAAAAACGTACAAGTTGATAACAAAACCCCAGTAAGTGATGTCTTAGAATAGGTTAATTTCATAAATAGATGACTCAGCTGATTTTATTATAACACTTATAAAAAAGAATCAATAGATGTATAACATTTTACTTGAAACAAAAATGCTTGAGATTATGAATGCAAAGACAAGACTGGAATGCTTTTTGCTTTTTAAAGCATTTTCATTGAAGGTTAAAAGAAAAATTAGATTATGTTAAAGATATAATTAACTCAATCGAAAGTAAATTAAGAAATTAGGTTTAATAACAAATACAGTCACACCTATATGGTTAAATCTTAAATGAGTGTCAGGTGGTTGTAATTTAATGATAACTCTAGGAGTCTAAGAATCCTCATGTCCATAACAGAATCTGCCTAAAACTATGTGAACTATGATTCTGATCATTAGATGAATCTGGAGTGGCTCAGTGATAGAGCATTGGCATTTTAAGCCAAGGATTTTGGGGTTTGATTCTCATATCATTACCTATATTGTTTCAACTAAATTTAATATATTTGGAAAAAAAACCTTTAGATTTTATTATGCAAGGGTTTAATCACAACTATAATAAGTTTCCTGAAACTTCAATAATAAAAATAATAAATGACAGGGCTACTCTGGATTTTAGGGGCCCTCAATATGCACAATAAGGGTTATTAGTACTTAGGACCACATTTATCAAAGACTCCAAGTTACTTGTGACAAACCTGGTTTTGACCAAACCAGATTAAGAACCAGTCTCTCGGAGTTGGTGGACAATCATATGAAGTTCACCATACTCACCCACAGATGAGGCCAGTATTTCAAAGAATGAGGAGCGATAGGTTCTGTGGCCGAGATAATCAAAAGAATTGATTTTAGATCAATGTTATTTATCCACATTTTGTAAATTCTGGCAGGAGCAGCAAGTTTACAAAGTTCAAAGGGAGACAGATACTATTTGTGATCTTGATGTCTATGTTGTTGAACCAAGTCAGCTGACCATCCCAGCGGGCCAATCATCAAACTTCAAACTTCAGTATTTGCCCAAAGTACCTTCAACCGTAGACTATGATTATTTCAGTATTCATGATACAAATGGGCTGTATTTACAATTTGGAACTAGAGGGAAAAGTATAGGTGAGCTTTGTGGACCTTCAACTTTAGTTACATTTATATTTACATTCATCTCTTATAAAACATAAGTTAGATAGCATTTTTTATAAGTTAATTGTTCCTAAATGATATCTTACAATTAAATTTTCCTCTGGTTTGGCGACTAAGCTGAACAACTGATAGAGCCCCAACCTAATTGACAGAGCAACTGTTGGCGTAATAAATCAACACTAATTACGTTAATGGGTGAGGAAAGAGGAAGGTGGTGCTCTTAGGAAATGTACCTGCATTTGTGTGCAGGGAGAAGAGGGAATTCAGGAAAAAACCACAAAGTACACCTGACCAGGATTTGAACTCCAGGCAATCCAGTCAGACAGAGAGTGACGAGTTAGACCATGCGATCTCTAATGCAGGTGTGAGGAATGGCGAAGGAGTGGCAATCCACATTCAACCAAATCCAAATATTAGAAATTATTACAAACATAAGGAACTCACATTTTATTATAATTTTGTTCATATTAACTATTTATTTGCCAGTGAAAATATAGTCCATGTTTTTTTTTATTTATTAGTGGTAATTAATGTGCACGTTCTGAACTGATTGATTATCCAACACATGATAATTTCTACGAGCGAGCATGAAAGGGCCTACCACTCTTGCCAGCAGAGTTATTTTCACATATCTTCTAGGGTTTTGTTACAAATCACAGTCAACATGGGACTGGTGGCTTTACTTCCCCTTTAAAGCAAGTTGTGCTATGAAATTTTATAGCTTAAGTAAAATCTGTTGACCTCTGCTGGGTTTGAACCCACGGACATCGAATCCTAAGGCGGGCACCTTACCCCAAGACCCCGGAGGTTGACAAAAATATAGTGAATAAATGATAGCTAACATTGTTTTTTATAATGTAAATTAACAATTCAGGTATGTGGTAAATTACTCCTCTTTGGTCTGGTTGATAAGTTTGTCACTTTTATGTTGTTTTGAATCACTCACATATTAATGGGGCTGAGAATGTCATTCAACACTTAAAATGAATATCTCTTTTAATTTTTCAAATATCAAATTTGAGTTAATATTTTTCAAATTCTTGAATCTTGTTTAGTATTAAGTATTTGAGTGATTTAATGATTTGAAGCGGTCATCTCAAGTTGACATCTAATGACAAGGTCTGACGTCTTAGCTCAGTGAAAGGTGTTAGGTTAAATTCCTGGCATAATCAAAAATGTATCGTTTGTAAAAATTTGACCAGGGTATTGGCTGTCATGTCTGTTCTAGTATTAGGTTAGTTTGTAAGTCATGTGGTGATATTATTATTGTGTTTAGAAACTGTAAGTTTATACCACTAGTAAAATAAATAATAACCAAGTGTGAAATTTTTTCCAGGACCTCAAGTAAGTGTGGCGATTAAAACTATCAAGTTTTTGTGCAGCGTAAAGAAGAAAGCTGTACATAGAATAATTGAACTGAGGAATGAGTCTGATATAGTCGCACATTTTCAATTTGACATAGACAAGAAACAGACCGTCTTCAAAATAGATAAGACTATAGGAGTCATAGAAGCTCACAAATACCAGTACATTCGGATCAACTTCATGCCAACCTCACCAGGGACTTATATCAAACAGATATACTGTCTGGTCCATTATCAGGTAAATTGTCCACCTCAGTTCTATACAGTTGGTGATATCAATATCTCTCATAAGATTATCAGACTTTGAACAGGACTGCTTAGAAAACATATAGGGAGAGCTTACATTTCACAAGTTGGTATCATTTTTTTGGAGTTTGGTCAGATCCACTATTTTACAAATCTGAATCTCGAATCTGAATCTCCAACTTTAATTTCAATTCTTGAATCCGAATCTGAATCTTGGAACAAATTAAGAACATAAGAGTAAATATAAATATAATAAAATAGAAATAGAAACTATATGCTAACATTCTTTCTTGTAAATCATTCATTATAACATTCATACATTCAGTTAAGTGTTAAATTACTGGTCTGGGGTCTGGGTGTTGAGCTCACCTTATAATATAATTGGCTCTGAACCATCAATAAGAAGTACTAGAGCTCTAAAACAAATTTAAATTGAAAATTTGTAAAAAATTTTTTTTAAGGATTTGAGTTTTGAATATGAAATTTTCTCAAATCCTCGTATCTCGCATATCCTTAAGGTTTGGAGGTATTTGGAGGATTTGAGGGCCCATCCCTAATATTTTTAATTAATTCTGATGTTATTCACATTAAAATATCTAAAATATTTTTTTCTAATGTGAATTTACAAATATGGTTGAGTGGTAAATTAATTGTCTTGGGTTTAGTTGTTGGTTTTGTACTATAACTATTTGGGTTAGGCTGCTGGTTCACATCAGAATGATCTTAAGATTATTTTTTTAAAATCCTAAATTCTCAAATATGGTCTATGTATTGAGTTATTAGAGGATTTGGAGGACCTATCCTTACTAAATCAATGTCCTCCCCTTGTAGCACCCATTAGTGATCGAGGCAGTAGGAGTATGCACCACTATCAAAGAGGTGTACCCTAAAGGTTTGAACACAGTCCGATACCCGAATCTCCAAGTACTGGACGATGGGTACAAGAGTTACATCAGTGACAAATGTCACATCGCCAGGCACAATCCTCCGCTGACGCTCTCAGTCACGGAACTCGACTTGGGCCGAGGGAGAATTGCAGAGGAAATGAGTGTACCGCAGATGTTCCGCGTCAACAGCCACATCAAGACGAGTGTCCTCCTCAAATGGGACATTGGTATGTATCGCACTGGTAGTTTCTATACATGCCTGTAGCTAGGGACTGGTCGAG
Source organism: Timema monikensis (assembly GCA_902151445.1). Classification (NCBI taxonomy): domain Eukaryota; kingdom Metazoa; phylum Arthropoda; class Insecta; order Phasmatodea; family Timematidae; genus Timema; species Timema monikensis. The sequence goes on along the minus strand of CABFVZ010001499.1, from coordinate 24,367 downwards.
CCCACGGTTCCTCATTTTACCCACAAATCCTGAATCTTATAAAACTAAATAAACTTGAGAGGTTTACTTTACTCTATTAATTCTTAAGTTGTTGTTGAAATAATATGACCTTAGGTTACAGAAAACAGCTCTCATTGATGTCATATTTCAGTTGACAGGACAAAACCTGGATAGCTCAGTATCAGAGCAGTGGCACACTTAGGCAATGATCCTGGGTTCAATTCCTGTATGCACTGGGTTATTTTCTTAATTAATTTAATCAGAAATAATAGCTAAATGTAAACATTTTGTGTTATAATGCATAAATTCATACATAAATTGTAATATTAAAATATTAGATGCGTAGCAAATATATTTATTTCCATTTTTTAAAAAATATATTTAATTGATTTTTACATTTAAATTATTTTAAACTGTATTACTCTAGTGTCTGGGGAGCTGGCGTTCTAGGGCTAAGGTGTCAGACTTCTGTGTTAGGGGTCTAGGGTTCAAATCCCGGTCCCGGCACAGATTTATCCAATTACTAAACCCTTCCTTTACCTCTGGCAAAGTGGGTGCTTTTTCATGCTTTGTGAATATGTGGAATGGAATTAGCCTTAATGGTGTCCCCACCTCAGAAACAAATTCCTCTATACACCAGGAAAGCAGAAGTAAGATAAGGTCGAATGGCCAGATCTAGAGCATTAGTCCCACCCACTATAGTATCTGAAACCTTCCAATTGTAATGATTACAGACCATAACCGAGATTCGAACACAGGCCTAGCTGGTTACACTCACAAGCAGCAAAGTCCCATTGCTCTTGACCATGGCACTTTTATTCCAGACGTTGCGGGAGTGTTCCGGGTCAGCCCTCAGTGCGCCACGATCCCTCCGTATCAGTCTACTGTATTCGAGGCGTACTTTGAGCCCCCAAGCCCAGATCTGTTGTACGGCATTGAGCTGGAGGGAAGAGCATACTGGGTGAATATCGAGAACACGCGGCGGCAGCAGCAGCAAACACAACTTCCAGTTCCAATTCCTCTGTCTCTCAGGATGATGGGTATGTTCCAACCAGAATACCCCATAGATTGATCAAGACATGAGAAGTCTCTCTTTCTCTCTCTCTCTCTCTCTCTCTCACACACACACACACACACACACCAAAGAAACTGAATTTAGTTCAAAAAACAATTCCGTACTTAATCCATCCTCACTAACTTTTGCACACTTCCCTATCCTTGCATACTTCCTTCACTTCAACAACATCCATACACTGAGTCATACATTCTCTTTTACATTTAAAATTCTTATGTTTCTCTTTTTCACACATTTATCTACAACATATAACCATGTCCTACATAACCTACCCTTTCCTTTTGATTCACACAATCTACCTTCATATATTTGCTTCGTCACTCGATCCACACACATCCTCTCAACATGCCCAAAACAACGTAAGACGACTCTCTTCATATGAGTTTTTACACATACGTTTCTAAGAGGTCTCATTCCACCCATATTCACCTTGTTCTTGTGTTTCTCTTGACAGAACTACCTGTCATGGGCAATCCATGTTGTGCAACTGACTCCTTAGAACCTGTAATCTTTTATCTAATATCCCAGTTAATTGGTCAGGAGACGGGCTCTTAATAACAACATGGTTATATACTCGCAAACATTAATAACATAAAAAAAAACTAAACTTTAGTTTATAAATGAACCATCAACATGGAAATTGAACCCTAACACACACAGACTGCTTCAAATCCTGGATAGTCCAGTGTTAGAGCTTTGGACCCCTAAGTCAAGTGTACTTGTCTCCTAGTTCATGTTTTCATAACATTTTTCAAATATATTTAAATTAGAGATGAGTCGAATGCACTTTTCCTTGAGTTTGAATCTTAAAGTTGAATTTTCATTTCACTTACGAATCACGAATCACAATATTAGAGAACAAGATGAGCATAAATGTTCAACTTTCTCACATTGGCAGAATTATTACTCTACAAACCTGGCTTGGTTCTCATCGAGGGGTAAATTATTGCTCTGGGGTCTGGTTGTTGAACCTATAGTATAATTATAATTGGTTTTTAACCACCAATAAGCAGTATTAGAGCTCTAAAACAAATTAATATTTAGAATTTTAAAGGAAAAAAGATATTTTAATTTGTTTTGAAACTTGAATTTAAGATTTTCTTGAATTTTTGGCTCTTGATATACTGAATGATTTAACTAAAAATAATTGCTGTCCACGAATGCCACCAGTCACCAATTCTCTATGAGTATGTTAGCACTGTTTTTTATATCCCCAGGTCATTCATTCCCAGCCCGTTCTTACGGTTGGATGCCGCAGTACCAAGTCTCGCCCCAGACCGTGGTGTTGCCCCCCTGTATACCTCCTGAACCTGTGTACACAACATTCCTCATCAAGAGATTTGGACATTTGCCCATCACATTTAGATTGTTCCCGCCAAATAAGACGTGAGTGTGATACGTTACCAACATTGCATATAGCGGTAGTGTATTAGACAAATCAAGATGAATCACTATTGCAAGGATGCTTATTGTGGCTTTAGAATATGTAAAACTACTTAACTTAGATAAAAACAAACACATTATGGCTTTTACAATGAAAATTAGAACACAGTTCTCACTGCACTGCTGTCACTGGACAAAGAGGAACACAGTTCACACTTTACACTGCTCTCACTGCACAGAGAGGAACACAGTTCTCACTGCACTGCTGTCACTGGACAGAGAGGAACACAGTTCACACTTTACACTGCTGTCACTGGACAGAGAGGAACACAGTTCACACTTAACACTGCTGTCACTGGACAGAGAGGAACACAGTTCACACTACAGTGCTGTCACTAGACAAAGAGGAACACAGTTCTCACTGCACTGCTGTCACTGGACAAAGAGGAACACAGTTCACACTTTACACTGCTGTCACTGGACAAAGAGGAACACAGTTCACACTTTACACTGCTGTCACTGGACAGAGAGGAACACAGTTCACACTTAACACGGCTGTCACTGCACAGAGAGGAACACAGTTCACACTTTACACTGCTGTCACTGGAGAAAGAGGTTATGGCTGCCTCTTGAAGAGAGTATTTCTATAGTGCCCACTCTCCCTACCTAGGTTTCATTTTATCTGAACTCATCAGGGAGGCATGAGAAACAGAATGATACGACTCATAGAAAGGAGCAGCATAAAAGGAACCAATAAAATAGAGGGCAAACACAGGAAATAGACATTGGATGTTAATACTTAATATATCTCTTTAAAAATTACATATTTCACTTTTTGATGTCATTATCAGGAACTGTGGCCAGATAAATTTAGTGAAATTCCTCCATTCTTCTTCTTTAAATTGCTTCTATTACTCTCCTCTCACTCGCACACTTGCTGTTATCTACTCCTCCCATCTCCTTCTCGTTTTGTTTTTTTTCTATACAAACTTCAACTCCATTATTTTGCTTTTTGAATTACGTTTTGCTACACACGGAAGAGAAAAGCAGTATGAAAACAAATATAGTCGACCCTCCCACATCCAACCTCTGAATATCTGTCCCCTCGGCCTATCCGACCGTCCCGCTCTGGTAATTGTCTTTACTTGTGTGTGAGCTACTATTGTGTCACAATGGGAAGTAGGCAGCTCACATTTTTCCTACGCATTTCACAGTTTTTTTTAGCCTGTCTCGCGTTTGCTAAAAATATTAACACTGTCAGAATCTGTGTGTGTTTGTGTATTAAGCCTGTCTTCATTAGTGTAAAATGTGTTACTTTTTTTAATCAGTTAGTAACAGACTCTATTAATGGCAGCAAATAAATGAAGACGTGTTGTGTGTTCATTGTAACAGAAACTGCAAGTTCTTGAACGACTTGACAAAGGTGAGTCTGTTCAATAAATTTGATGTTACCACAAATTATAACAAGTCAACTGCCTAAAGCTCTTCCTGGATAAGATTTTACACACATAGAAACTGTCATTGTCACATTAACACCAAAGCCCTCAATCTCTTGTTCCTGACTGTACACAGTGATATATTAGTGAGATTCATCTCTTGTTCCAGACTGTACACTGTGAAGCCTTTGCAAGGTTTGATTGAAGGCGAGTACCAGATAGTGGTGGTCCAAATGTACCCCAGCCCCCCCTACGAAGGGGCCCACGCTGAGAAATGGCTCCTGCAGTTCAACGGATCTTCCGAGCATGAAGTAAGATATTATGTTGGACAAACTCTGGTGGATTTTCAAGAAACTAAGGAAACTGTCCCTCGTTTCCAGTGGAGAAGGGAGGGGGGAGGTTTAGAGCATGAATTGGGGGTGGGAGTGGCGGGCAAAGTACACTCTTTCAATTATTCAAAGCAAAGTAAAATCAAATAAATGAAATATTCCTAAACTAAATCTAAGTTCACATATTTTATAAAAATGGTTCTATTATGAAAAAAAAAAATTAAAAAAAAATTTTACAAATTTATATGTCGCTAAACAGTGTATAGATACAAAGTTTAATCAAAATCGTATTAGCAGATTTAAAGCAAATCAATTTTCTTGTTTTGTCCCTAAAGTAAACTACTCTTAATTTTAGGGCTGGACATCTAATTCCAAGCATTCCTTTGGGTAACCTTATGAAAACCCAATATACCAAGTTTTAGCCCTCATGGTAAAATGTTTTTGGCTCTAAGCCAAGGTGCAGGAAGACAACATCTTAAAAAACACTTTTTCTTGTAGTGTGGTTCATGAAACTTCAACATCAAAGTATCAAATTGGATTTTTTGATGATCACGCTCGTCACTTTAGAAGCTAGAGGGCGCAGCCTGTTTAATTCATAAATTATTTCTAAATAATATATTTAAAAGAAGGCTCAAATTTCGGAATATGTTTTGCTAAATATTTATTTATCTAAACTCAAAAATTAATATCACAAACAACATGGAAAAGTAAAAAAAAAAAAACTTCCCCAAAGGACGTGGATGTGTTGTAGAAACTCTGCAGCTGTGTAATGTGCATAAATATATAGGTATGTATGTTTTCACTCTGTTCCATACAAAATTCAGGACATGGCCTACCTAATGAATTCAATTCTCTTTTTTGATCAAGAGTTAATCTTGCAATATTCGTTGTCTTAAGCGCCTGAATTGAACTATTCATATTAAGCCTAGTTACAAAAAATATTAAAACATAAAACTCAAATAAACATTATCCTAAAATAACCCTACATAATATTATTATAAACACACACGCCACACACATCCTCAAGATGCAGGAGCACGCAGGATGATTGACAACAACAATTGCTGGTTCACGCTATACACATTTCACAAGCTTTCACCCTTAGGGCGCGTAAGGGAGTGCGCCTTCAAAAGAAGAATAAGCAATACTAGCTATAGCAGGATGGGGACAAGGGAAGGTTTGGTCTCACTATGTCAGGCGCTGACCGCCTCGCGCCCGACCGCATGCAATTTTAAAAACATTGCCTGCTATTACTTAAACCAAAAAACATATTTTTCTTGAAACTATTATGGCAAGATAAAATTGTCGTGAGAGTGTGAATAATAACTTTAAAAGGAACTGGGGATTCGTGGGGTTGGGGGACCTGCGCCTTAGGGACGAGCCGCCCCTGATGATCACAATACTTTCTCTACTCGAGGGGTTGCAAGAAAGTAAAAGAATGGTTAAAATAAGTTTTTTTTAAAAATATTGCAATGACTTACATTGATCACATACTCATATTTTTTGGCAACATTGCCACATAAATTACTATAAAAAACTCATTCTACTTACACTGCTTCTTTATCCAATGACAGCAGTATTAAGTGTGAACTGTGTTTCTCTCTGTCCAGTGACAGCAGTGTAAAGTGTGAACTGTGTTCCTCTTTGTCCAGTGACATCAGTGTAAAGTGTGAACTGTGTTCTTTTCACTGTAAAAGTCATATCATATTCACTCCTTTTTATTTGTCCTGTCTTTCTTCCATATTTAAAAAAACATAACTCAGAATATTTTTTTTAGCATCCCATCTTATTACTTGTTCTGGCTATATGCTTATGCATTATTTATTCTTGTAGTTTTTAGGGATGAAAAAGGCTATATATTTATAGGACGTGTACCAACATTTACATTGAGGGAGAATGGGAAACCATCTAGTAAAAACCCCCCGCAGTACAGCTGAGCATGATTCAAACCTAGATCTCCCTGTCATCAGCATTCTAGTCTACTGTGAGAGGAGCACATTAGACCACGCGATCACTGAAGTGGGTATTTATTTTATTTAGATTGCAATTATTTTGTTGATAACACAGATCAATCTTTTTCTTTTGAACTCATACCTGCTGGATGTCACTAATCCTGGTCTTCAGGAATATTACCCAGGAAAAGATGTATTCACTATTTTTACCAGATCATCCAGTGTAGAAACATTCCTGGATATGTTTGTGCGCAGGTGCTTGTAACTTTCTTGAGCTATTTAGCATACCCCAAGATGGAGGTAGGCTACAAGAACACAGTGAAGTTCCCTCCGACTTACCCCGGGGGTGAGCAGCAGGTGGAGGTACCTGTCAGGAACCTCACCAGACACTGCATCAGGTGAGGAACGTGGCCTAGCGCTAAATATTAACCATTCTAGGCAATTGCTGGCTCATTTCTTTAAAAATACATCCTCATCCTGTGTTTTTCAATTAGTTTGCTCGTACATTTATTTTAAAACTATGTACTTTCCTCTTACACTTGTAATTTAGTTTATAAGTCTCAAATAGTTGGCACAGTGGCATCAAGCATGTGCCATTCATGGTTGAACAGGTTTGTTTAGATACATTGGATTGTTATTTGGGAGGTGAAAATCAATATAGTTGTTTGGAAGTACCTTTTAGAGAACAGAACAAGTAAACCTGGGACAACGACAACAAATATGAGATGATGGACACCAGACATTACAAAAAATATTATATTGTCACCTTCGTTAGTAAAATACAGGTTCAAATTAGAACCTTTTTATTACAAATAAAAAGCTATAATCTTTTCTTCTATCTTCTATAGAAGTACTCACATATATTGAAACACAAAGTGTTTAAATTTTGGTTGTTTATTAAAATTCAAAATGAAGTAAGCTAGTGTTTTGTTTCTCTCTATTTTTTAATAAAGGTGATAATAGTGAGATTAAAAAACAATGTTTGTGATTCATTGTGTGTGAGTTATTCTATAGAAGACAGAAGAAACACAAACAAAAAATTAAGAACTATAATGAAAAGACTTATTCTTTGTTTTTCTCCAAGAATTTTTGCAGGATTGATAAAGCATTATTTATAAAATTGACTGTCTTTGAAAGGGTTTTGATTTTGATTAAATTAAATGTGAAAATATATATAACATTTCAAGATGGTGTATTTCTAACATTTTGATGGAAATGAAATCAATCCACATGGCATGGTGATTCGTAATATGGTCTTTGGGCCGCACAGAATCTAGAGCCATGTCACAGACTTGACTGACCTGTCTGGTTTGATGCATTCCCACCTCCTATAACCTAACCTAACATCCAATTACAGGTACAGTTATCAGAAGTACCCCAAATGCTCGGCCCTAAAGGTGGACATGTGTGAAGGGATTTTGTGCTCCAACGAGAAGGCGCACCATACATGGACGTTCTCCCCCGATATGTGTGGCCCACACGTGTTCAACGTGAAGTTTGAGGTGTATGCAATGCAAAATGGCAGCCACCCCATGAGTTCCCCCGTCGAGATCATGGTCTTGTGCCACGGAAGCTGCGAATCTGTGGACCTGGTGGTGAATAAATACATCTACCTTGCTTGGTTATACTAAGAATAAATACCTGAATAAACTTCAACTTCTATTAACTTCAAGGCCAACAGAAAAACTGATCTGGTTTTCAGGCCCTCCCGAATTCCATAAACTTTGGTGAATCCAAATGGGGCATCACCAAAAGGCAAACCTTCAAGTTGTTCAACTTTGGTAAAAGTATGGTTCACTACACGTTGAGACTGTGTCGTCCCTCGTGTGAGATAGAGAACAAGCGGGGTGATATCGTTCTGGACCCTTGGAGTGGAACCCTCCCCTCTGGGGCCCATCATGAAGTTGTGGTGTCTGTCAGTCCAAACCTCGAGGGGCCCCACAACTACACTGTCATGTACGAGAACAGGAAGACAGAGAGGTCCGAGGAGACAGTCACAAGGAGGCCCCAGACCCGCCTGGTGCGAATAGAGTACGTCTGTCTGTTTGCCAAACTCAGGATAACAGATCTGAAGATATGCGGCCAAGGAATCCTGTTCGGAAAACTCGCCCTCTGGAAGCTCATGAGAATTAACGAGTAAGTTATTAATCACAATAATATGTAGCAAGAGTAGATTTGTAGGGAATAGAGTTGGGTCAAATCCACTATTTTACAAATCTGAATCATCACTTTACCTCTGAATCCCGAATCTTGGAAAATATTATGAACCTCAGAATAAATATAAATATAATAGAGTAGAAAATTTGAAATAATCCATTCATTATTACATTCATACATTCAGTAAGCAATACATTATTGGTGTGCTACTGACTTTCCCAGAATTAAAATTGTCACCATCTTATAGTAAAAATAAATTCAATTTAAAAAATCCTTATTGTTACAAAAATAAAATTATGTTTGATATACTAATGTTAAGTCTTTGAGCGATTCTAGCAGCACGACTTGGCGATGCAGTGCTTTAAATGGCTGTATGTCCATGGGTGTCGGAAACACACATAACTCTTTAGAAAGAGAGCCACTTGTTGTGCTAAGGTACTTGAAAAGGGGAGGGTGAACCCAGTACCATTTTACTGTTGAAATAATATAATAAAATATGGGTTAGTAATGACATCCGTGCCGCTAAAATCGCTCGACGAAATGGTCACTAACTCACTATTTTTTCCCCCAGGAATGTGAAACTTTTACTTGCAGTCAGGCTGTGAGTGTTAGACTTTAAATTTATTGTTGAAGTCAAGACAATTGACATCAGATTCTTGTTTGTGATGTCTCGGGTGTCTGTTCCTTTTCCTAACAGAAAACAACTAATCACACGCTCATGTGCTATTTGATGTGCACAGTCAAACAATTTTGGAAACTCTTTGATGAATTCTGTGTAAACATTTGGTTGGCCAACCTCTCTCTCTCTGGATTTACACAAATAATGACCACTCTCCAAATGTCATAATCACAATTGGTGTACTTCCATTATGCTTATATTACTCTGAGGTTGCATTGTTTATCTGTTTATTAGAAGGAATGTGAGCTGCATTGTTTGTTGGTTTATCAGAAGTTCTGTGGGATGCACTGTTTGTCAGTTCCTAAAAAGGTATGCAGGTTTCATTGTTTGTCAGTTCATCAGAAGGTATGTGGGCTGCATTGTTTGTCAGTTCATAACAAGGTATGCAGGTTTCATTGTTTGTCAGTTCATCAGAAGGTATGTGAGCTGCATTGTTTGTCACTTCATAAAATATATATGTAGGTTTCATTGTGTGTCAGTTCATCAGAAGGTATGTGGGCTGCTTAGTTTGTCAGTTCATCAGAAGGTATGTGAGCTGCATTGTTTGTCACTTCATAAAAATATATGTAGGTTTCATTGTGTGTCAGTTCATCATAAGGTATGTGTGCTGTATTGTTTGTCACTTCATAAAAATATATGTAGGTTTCATTGTGTGTCAGTTCATAAAAAGGTATGCAGGTTTCATTGTTTGTCAGTTCATCAGAAGGTATGTGGGCTGCATTGTTTGTCAGTTCATAACAAGGTATTCAGGTTTCATTGTTTGTCAGTTCATCAGAAGGTATGTGAGCTGCATTGTTTGTCATTTCATAAAATATATATGTAGGTTTCATTGTGTGTCAGTTCATCAGAAGGTATGTGGGCTGTATTGTTTGTCATGTTCATCAGAAGGTATGTGAGCTGCATTGTTTGTCACTTCATAAAAATATATGTAGGTTTCATTGTGTGTCAGTTCATCATAAGGTATATGTGCTGTATTGTTTGTCACTTCATAAAAATATATGTAGGTTTCATTGTGTGTCAGTTCATCAGAAGGTATGTGGGCTGCATTGTTTGTCAGTTCGTCATAAGGTATGTGTGCTGTATTGTTTGTCAGTTTATAAAATATATGTGGCCTGCAAGTTTGATATGCTTGGTCTAACGTGTCACTCTCATAGTTGGTATGCTTGGTGCAACGTATCACTATCACAGTTGATGTGCTTGGTGCAACATGTCACTATCACAGTTGATGTGCTTGGTGCTATGTGTCACTATCACAGTTGATGTGCTTGGTGCTATGTGTCACTATCACAGTTGATGTGCTTGGTGCTATGTGCCACTATCACAGTTGATGTGCTTGGTGCAACGTATCACTATCACAGTTGATGTGCTTGGTGCAACGTATCACTATCACAGTTGATGTGCTTGGTGCAACATGTCACTATCACAGTTGATGTGCTTGGTGCTATGTGCCACTATCACAGTTGATGTGCTTGGTGCAAAGTGTCACTATCACAGTTGATGTGCTTGGTGCAACGTGTCATTATTGCAGTTGATTGGGTTGGCTATGACTGGGAGATCAGGGTTTGAATCTTCTTTGGATGTACTGAGGGTGGTTTTTCCACTCTCCCTACACACAAATGTGGGTACATTTCCTCTAAATTCTACCTTCCACATCTCTATCATATTTTTATTAGCTTGATTAGTTCATGTATATATATATATATATATATATATATATATATATATATTCTGAATGGATATTAAGACGCAATAGAACTTTGAAAAAACCCAACATAGGTTGTCAATTTGCTTATCACATTGTCACTCCCCCCAGATGGAACCGGGTGCTTCTGAAGATGACTCTCGGATCGAGGGAGACAGTGAACTACTCCCTGCCCCAGTATCCCGCAGGCACCAGGACTGTGACAGTGCTGATACTCGTGAAGAACTTGTCTGGGGTTGTCACAACCTGGGACCTACAATGGTACAAGGAGTGCAAGTGTCAGACAGTGGTCAGGGCCCGGAGCTTGTCTCTCAGAACAAGAGATTTCGTATGTCCGCACCGCGGCCTCATCTCCATGGGACCTGCCACGGGTACCCTTGAGGTAATACACAGTTCACACTGCCGACACTGGACAGAGAGGAACACAGTTTACACTTCACACTGCTTCCACTGGATGGAGAGGAACACAGTTCACACTTCACACTGCTTCCACTAGATGGAGAGGAACACAGTTCACACTTCACACTGCTTCCACTAGATGGAGAGGAACACAGTTCACACTTTACACTGCTTCCACTAGATGGAGAGGAACACAATTCACACTGCTACCATTGGACAGAGAGGAACACAGTTCACACAAACACAGGTAATGGACATTGGACATGAATATTTAATATATTGCTTTACATAATGTGAAAGTATATGGTGTCTGATATGGATATTGCTAAAATGGTATTCCTATGGGCTAAGAACTCATTTTATGTTTTAATCTAAATTAATTGCCAGCCCAACACAAGCTGTATTCTCCACACAACCTCGCCTGTGTTAAGAATCATGTTTCAAATTATGTAGGAACAACTGTACCTTGGAATCAAACCTAGGACATTTTGGCTTAGTGGCCTGAACCCCTATCACTGAGCTACCCTGGGCTTGTCCCACGGTAAGGTTTCTTCCTCACTCGCAGTTTAAGACAGAGTCTGTGATGGACGTGTAGATTGGCTCCTAGAACGATCATTGAACCACAGTCACAGGTAACCTGGGTTTGGCTTTTTCTTTCCTCTGCCTCAAACCATGAGCTAAGTACAGCTCTTAGGACGGGATGAAGCCTGGATAGCTCAATGGTAGAGCATCTGCATATAAGCCAAAGGTCGATTCTTGTATCCATCCAAGTGTAATTTTTCAATTATTAAATAATATGATAGTTATATGTGACTATAACTGTAATTAACAAATATAGTAGCTTAACTATTTAATCCATTAAAAACTTAAATAGATGAATGAAATTATTTTTTTCAAATCGGTCATTATTTGTTTAATGTTGGGTGTAAATTCAGTAGTTTTAAAACTTCTCGTGAATGTTTGTGGGGGTTTTGAATAGAAATTGTATTTAGTTCCAAATTGATAAATGGTTTAGTTGTAGCTCCTGTAGATAACAGGCCATGCTCTACAAGACATAACCCAACGAGGAAAATGTTTCCTTAACAGCCGTTGCAGGAGCAAGTGTTGACCTTGAGGGTGAACTACCACTTGGAAGGCATTCACAAGCTGACATACGTGCTGAGTCTCTGTCACAACCGACAGATGAGACTCTCTACTCTGCTGGAGGTGATAAAACCCACACAGCTGTCACTGGTGATAGACGTCAGGTGGTTCACGGGGATATACATTGGGGACAGTGATCCCGTGTCTGAGGTGGGTCACTCTGTCATGTCAGCTTGTTCACAGGAATATACATTGGGGACAGTGACCTATCACTATCTGTCATGTCAGGTGAGTCAAGTGATATACATTGGGGACAGTGATCCTGTGTCTGAGGTGAGTCACTATCTGTCTTCACTAAGGAAGGGTAGGTACTTTGAACCTTGTAAGGATTCGAGGTTTGACAAAAAAAACTATTACAGCTAATAATCCGGCTCTATTTGCTGTGTTCAGTCTTGATTGTACATTTATGATTATTTTTAGTTATAGTTTTAGAGTTCAAATGCACTGTGTTTTCTGTGTTGCTTTGAATTTTCTCTTTTTACTACTTCTCCAATGAGGGGCCTTCTCTCTTCTGATTGCTCAGACTTAACTTTTCCTCGCCATGGCAGGGGTTTGTTAGGCATTGATTTCTTACCATTTTGACCTGGTTTGCTATTGTTTTGTTTATGCATCAACAAAGCTGGTCAACAATGTTGTTTACAGTCCACTATTTTATTATCTTCAGCTATCAGAATATTCTGTGTGGAATATTTGGTTAAACGTGCATATGGTTAGAAATGAAAGTATAACAAATCAAGAAATATTTAATATGTGTTGTTTTGTGCTTTTCTCTAGTTAATAAATAGAAAAGTGAAACATGTGCTAGTCCCTGCTGTTATTTTCTCAAAGCTGATAAATTATTGAGTATTTTCCTTTGTAAGTGGTTTTGATTTTAATCACTCAATACCTCCTCTTTGAAGGTGTAAAGTACACTTTTACAATTTGAAGCAAAGTTAGAATGTTGTAATAATATGTCATATTTCTAGGCAGTGACTATAATCCACAAAATGTTGCAAGAAAAATTCATTTAATGCATCCGATAGCTAATAAATCAAGACACTATCTAATTAATTTAGATTTTCATCACGCGGACATTATTTTGTGTTAAGTACATGAGTCATCCTAGAAAAATGGGACCTTTTCATGTCACAAGGTTATTGTGACAGTATAAACTATTAAAATATGGCTTTTTTGTGTTTTTTTTGTACTATGTAACTGATTTGCTAATATTCTTTATGCTTTATTAGAAAAAAAGTTATATTTACTGTGTTTTTACGCTAAACGGAGGGATTCATGTAGCTATCCGTTACATGTCACAGGCCTGTTCTTTTAGTTTCCTGTTACATTTACTATGGTTTAAATAATAAATAAAATTATAAGTATGATAATGTATTAAATACTATAACAATTCTGTTTTATGTAGCTATATTCCTGAATTTAAAAATAGTTATAATATGTGGTTGTAATCAAGCAAAATTTGTCACAGAGTTTTGTGTATACTCCGTTTCAATAGAATTTCTTTAAATAATACAACCAGGTAGGTAGGTGGTTTCATACTCAATGGAACATTAGCGAGGAAGCCATTTTATGGATGCCTCATATGTTTTTTAGGCTGATAATTGTAATTTATAAGCATTCATTTTCATTGTTTGTAGTTTGTAAGGTTTATTTGGTTGGTTTTATATTTTGTGTTTCTTCCGTTCATTATTTATAACGGTAATAATTGTTCTTAGACAAATAATTATGGATGCCTCATATTAAAATGCCACACTGTTTGGCATTCCAAAGCAGTTAGTTAACCTAACCTCAAAATAAAATATTTTACACAATTATAAATCTGAAACTGTTTCCTCCATTACAAAATAGACGCAATGGAGTATACAAGTAAAATAACAAAGGATACACGTTTTCTAAGTATGTTGAAGTCGTGCCTGCAGAATAAATGTAAACCTGAATTAATTGAAAAACTTTCTATTTATAGGCTAATTTAACTAAACTATAGGCCTAAATGTATTTGCAAATTTTAATATACCATATAACTTGTTGTTAACGATATTTACTCAAAATCTGAGTCTGAAGAGCCAACAATAGAAAAAGAGTTGGATGTAAATGACTTTGTGGTAGTGTAAATTAAGGGGGGAAAAGCTATACGCCATTACATTGCTGTTATACAGGCTGTAGACCCATATGAAGAATTCACCGTGTCTTTCTTGAAAAACTCTGCCGGGAAAAAATTGGTTTTTCCCCAAAAAATAGGATATTTCTGTCATAGGTATGAGTGATATTGTTCAAATGCTAAACCCTCCAACTATAAACAAACGGGTCCAGCACATCATGTTCCATGGAATTAAAACTTAATTTCTTAAAATCTATTAGTATCTTTAGTTATTACTAGTTAATGTACCTAATTTTACATAAATAATATTTATAAATTTGATTGCCAATATGTATAATTGTTTAATACTCCACCTTCATTACAATACTACTGCTGTACTTATTCAAAGGTATCCACGTTTTCAGATTGTTCCCCATGTTTACATGTGATGTGTCCTCCGTTACACAGTATGTCTCCTCCGTTCACATGTTTGTAAATACTTTTGTATAAATCATACAAAAGGTTGACAATATTGTGACCATTATATTCCCAATATCAGAACAATGTTATGAAACATAATTATTATTTTTAAATTGGAATAAGAATAGTTAAATTTATCAAAAATTTTAATTCCAAAAGGTCCTTTTTTCCTAGAATGACCCACATAATAGATACAAATTAAAATAATAATTAACATTTCATTTATTGGCCAAGTTTCAGAATTGTTGAAGTCAGAATTTGTATTATTTTCGAACAAAAGTCTAGGCTGACGGATACTCAAAGCGAAGTCACCCTTACTCCATTCCATAAAAATTTCCCCTGCCGAGATTCTTGGCTTTGAACCTAGAACCTCCACTCCATGTTCCAGTACGTGTGGGTGTACAACCACTCCTCTCAGCCCCTGAGCTATGAGGTGGATACTGCCCCCCTACATGCGTTGAACAAGGTGTCGTTCAACTGTGACGTGATGGTGTGCCAGAACCCAACGGGCATCGTTCTGCCATGGAGTGCCACACCCCTTTTCTTCAAATGCAAGCCGATACAGTTCCAGAAGTATCAGGTCAGTGTGATACACTTTGCATATGTTCAGGGACATTACATCTGTCTTATATAGTTTTATTAAGTGACAGGGAACCTTATTTGTGTAAAGGGGGGTGGCGGGTGGGGG
>CABFVZ010001498.1:136597-192317 GCA_902151445.1 Timema monikensis | reverse complement strand
CTCACGTCCCGCCCGCGTGGAAGGTAGAGGAAAGCACTGACTGACCTGCCCTCTACCGTTACACACGGCGGGCTCGCAGTTCAACACCACCGGTGACATGTAGAGTGTGACGTCACACTCTACACTTCATGCATAAAAGTAGATTTTCTTTTGGAAAGATGGCAATTTACTTACATTTCTAAACCCCCCTCTCCCACTTACCCTCCTTAGCTCGTACATTTCCAATTTGAAATTTTAAGTCTTATTTGGTTATCTTATATTATATTTTACCTGCCTACCAAATTTCAACCTAACCACATTGAAAAGGGTGTTCTATATTGGTTGTATACATTTTAAGCGCTTCCATTTCATGGTCTTCAATTTTGAAATTCCATTTGTTCAGACGTCACACGGCTATCTGGAAAGGTATATTAAATTACATGGCGATATTTAAAGTTTATACCTCTACAAAAATTTTATTTACATAGCTTTGGAAACATTTTGAGGGGACCACCCCTCCCTATCTTTTGCTCCTTCATTTTGAAGTTTTAAGAATTCAGACCTTGATACTGTTTGAGTTGGTCCTTAAATCCACTTGACTAATGTCAATTGTTTAACATTTTAGTAGTTAAGTCTTTTAGTTTTAGAAATTTGAGACCCCCCTATATTATCAATCTCCTTAAATATAACTAATATTTAAAATGTATTTGTGGTTATTTGAAGTAATCCCTATACATTCCTGACAAACTTAAATTTTCTACCTTCTACTTGTAACCCCCTCCCCCCCCCTTCTCTTTTTCCTGTAGTCTCCTTGACGAATTCCATTTTAACAACACACAGAGAAGTAGTTTATCCACTGGTTTAGAAAATTTTATCCTCCCTCTCCCCATTTCTCTAACTCCCACTTCAAAATCTCAGATTCAAAACTTATTTCGTTATCTGAAGCTGTGCTTCTACCAGAATTCCAATTTTAAATTATCTACCATACTTTTTTTTTTTTAGTTTAAACTACCCCATATTTCCTGGCCTCCCATTTTAAACTTTAAAATGTTCGGACTTTATAGTTATTTGGTGTGGTATCTTTGCCTATATGCAGAATTTTAGTTTTTTACCGCACTGAGAAGAAGTTGTTTCTAATAGTTTTGTAAGTTTTAACTACTCAACCCACTTTTTCCAATCCACTCTTAGAAATTTTAAATTCTAGTATTCATTTGGTTAGCTGGAGTTTTATTTCTACATCTCTCTTCTAATTTTAATTTTAAACCTCATCTTAAAAGTTATTTCTAGTTTAGCTCTCCCTCCCCAATTTCCCATAGTTTGATTTTAAAATTTTCATATTCTAATGTTTATATTTAGAGTGGTCCCTCCATATACCTACGAATGTAAGTTCTCTACCACAGAGAAGTAGTTGAATGTATTAGTTTTAGAAATATTGAGCACCCCCCCTTCCCTTACCATTTTTTCAACTCCCGCTTAGAAATTTCAATTATTAAGATTTATTTGGTTATTTTGAAAGGTCCTTTTACCTACTTGCTAAATTTAAATATTCTATCACAGCTAAAATTATTTTTTATTTTTATAACCCCTTCGCCCTCCAACCACCTATTTCCCGGGGTCCCATTTAAAATTAAAAATATACAGGCTTATAGTAATTTGGCATTTCCCTTTACTTTACTTCCAAATTTCACTCTTCTACCACTCTAGGAATGAGTTGTTTCTCTTAGTTTTGAAATTTTTAATCTCATTTTCCTAACTTATTTAGAAATTTCCATGTATAAGACTTATTTGGTTATTTGGAGTTCTCCTTTTAACTGACTGTCAAATTAAAATTTTCTAACACACATGGTGTTTATTCTGTCTATAGTCCCTCCCCTCTATCCTAGGGTACCACTTATTCAATAAAAATGTTTATACCTTTATTATCATTTGGAGTGGTCCCATTGGTTATGTGCCAAATTTCAATCATCTATCACCCTGAAAAGTAGTTATTGATATTAGTTTTGGTAGTCTTGACATCCCACCTGCTTTTCTCCAATGCACCTCGGGACCCACTGTGTAGATGCCATGCATAAATTAATTTCATATTAGTATTCTGCGACCTGTTTAACTCCACATATATCAAATTTCAACTTGATTGTAGGATATAGAATTTTACTAACCCTTTTTGCCCTTAGGCAATGTAATTTGAAAAACCCTGTAACCATTCTTACCAAATTATATAAACAAATATTCATTTTAAATTTCAAGGTTCTATGCCCACTAGTTCAAAAGTTGCACGGCACTGAATTTTGAAAACTTTTGACCCCTCTTTTTCATCTCTCACAAGTTGAATTTCATAAAATTCTGACTTATCTTTGGTTTAGGGCTAAAAAGAGACCATTACTCAAAATTTCAAGTTTCTATATTTGAAACTATTAAGCTCTTCTAACAAAACCACAAACTCTCCCACTTCATTTATTGTCCCTACAGGCAAAATTGGCCTTATAGTTTTGAATTTTAGTCAATAATGTCTCATCCCCGTATATCCACACTGTGTTAATATTATTAAATCAATATTTAGCTTAATATAAGATAGAAAACATAATTAATCCTCAAATTTGTGCTTTATACTTCTAATAATTATGTATTAAAAGGGACTATTTGGCCAAAATTAACTGTAGATAAATGTTTTCAATATGATATCAGTTTTGGTAGCCACTAAGTGAGAATTAATGTTGTAATAAAGAAGAAACTACTAACTAGTTTACAAGTTGTATAATTTTAACTAGTTTACAACTTTTATAATTTTAACTAGTTTACAACTTTTATAATTTTAACTAGTTTACAACTTTTATAATAATAACTAGTTTACAACTTTTATAATTTTAACCAGTTTCCATATTATTAAGGCTAATAACTAGGCCTACCTCGATGCATAAATGGTATGGTGCAACACACAGACTTTCTCTTTCCTTTGTCTAAAAATGGAGACATTTATTAAAAACTCGTAAGATTTGTGAAACCAGATAATATACATTTTTACAGAAACATGATGCATCACATTCCACCAAGAAGCAGAAATGAAAGAACCCTACTGTTCATTATTCATATTTTACAAAAACATATTGTTCATCAAAAAGTTTAATAATCAACTCCCGATTTCCGAGACCTCAATTGTAAATGCCAGTTGCTTGGAAGCTAGGTACTGCCCATAAATTACATAAGGATTTTTGGGTTTGAGGTGACCAGTATTTTATTTGGTTTTCGTGGGATTAGGCAGAATCCATCTTGACTTAGGATTTTATCAATGTTTATGGTGAGATTAAATGTTAAAAAGCACTTCTACAGACGCGTGGTCAAAATTGTTGCACCTAGCGATGACAGATGGCGCTGAAGGGTAGCCTATATACACACACAGCTATACATAAATATAAAATGACACTTATTTATGATGTGTTACACCTAATTTTACTGCAATATATATTTTATAATTTCACATCACCAATCCTTATGTCTAAAATAATATAATTTACCAAATCGTAAAAAAATTATGTAAGATTGGTAAGGGGTGAACGAAAAATCTTACGATCCTTTACATAGGGGGATTTTGGGTGTAGGGGTTCAAAAATAAAGAAAAAAGCCTTATGTAATTTATGGACAGCCCCTATTGGTTTTATAAAAATATATTTCAAGTAAATTTTTTTTTAAATTCTTAATTCTACTACAACCTTACAATAATGAGCTATTTCATGTCTCAAATACTTGCAAAGATATGATTAAAATTGGCAATATATGCTTATGTAAATTACCTTTAAAATTATGTTCATGAGATGATTAAAACTGCCATTTAGTTTATAATGATAAACAATGCCCAGATACGAAATTTAATAAAAATCGTTACATCAGATTTCGTGATAACTTGTTTTCTCTATTTTTAACCTTTAGTAAACTACCCTCAATTTTAGGGTAAAATATCTCATTCAAAAAATTCCTTAGGGGAACCTTATAAAAAATATAGATACAAAGTTTTAGCTAGATCAGTAAATTGGTTTCGGATCTAGGCCTGGATACAGATAAACACACAGGCTGATGGCATCGCAAAGAACACTTTTTTGTCTCGGGGTGGGGGGGTTGACATTGATCAATATTTGGACTTTGATTTTCTTGCGATCACATTACTTTTCTCTTAAAGGTGTCGAGAGAAAGTAAAAATTGTCTATTTACGTAAAGATGAGCACAAATCATAGTCTTATACCTTTCAGTGGTGTAAACATATTTCTATACATTCTTAAAACTACTTTCAACGAAAGACTCAATGGCACTATGGAATAAACGAATCTCAATTTAAGAAGCAAAAAGTATTAGGCTACGTGCATACTGGAAACTAAATAGTTTTGAGATTAAAATGTTGCTGAGGGTGATGCGAGGGCATGTGTACGCACTGCAAACCAAATAGTTGGCGGTATTGGTGATTTTTTCCTTAGTACACAATGGACTTTACAGAAGCATTTAATTTATATTTTGTATATTTTACTTTATCTAATTTATTGAAAACCATGAGTTTATAATATACATTTCTTAGGAAGGTATTAAATCTGCAAAGTTTTATTAACTTAAATTGTTAGTCTAAGATGTTTATTTCTTATTGGGATCTTTGGGATTATCTCTCTACGCCGAATTGCATTATTAAATTATTTTCTATGTATGATATAATTGAATATTATTACAAAGCCATTCACGAACACGAATACATCACTTGGGATCCAATAATTTGAATTTTTAATAAAAGAATTTGCATCTTTAAACGCTCTACTGCAGGAGTTCTCAAATTTTTTTGTTTTTAGCCTAGCGCCCCCTTTTGAGAACAGGGTGCAGGCTACCATCCCCCAACCTAAATCCAAATGTATTAGGCAAAAGGGAATACGTCAATAATTTGCTAAGATGAGTTAGACCTATTTTTGCTTTTTAAATAAATAATAATTCTGAGGGCAGGCACAAAGGAATGTCAAATTAACGCTATTCATGCTCGACAAATATCTAATTTGGTAGTATGTCTTGAATTCTAAAATATGTGTTCAAGTAAAGGAAATTAATATACTTACCCCCTTCTACCTGCGCTGTAGGCCTACATTCATACTTGATTATTTCAAACTAAATAATTACTAATAATATATTAGTACTTTTTTGTGGTAAAACTAATAATCCTTATGAATAAAAAACATGCTATGTTATGTTAAATGTTTATAAACATAAGTGATTAAATGTGCTGGTAAAATTATAAAACATTAATATCAAAACAAATTTAAGAGCAATTTGTTATTTTTTATTGACGGTTATTATCAACAGAAGGTTATTGTTGTAATATCCCTTAAAATGATCCCCCCCCCCCAAGATTTCTAACAAAATCGTCCTGTGGGGGGTGGTACCACCCTGGTTGAGAACCACTGCTCTAATGCATCTATTTGTTTGGATTTGATATTAAACATATAAATAAAATATTTAAAATAATTAATTTAATGTTGGTTTTAAAAGTATTTACTAACAACATTTGTCCCCTTACATCCCCCCATTGACACAATTAAGCTGATATATAAACATGTATTTGTACTGTACGTACACACAAGAAAAGAATGATCTCTAGTTTAAACTCATAAATATATATAACAGGAATTATAATTATGAAAATATTATTTACATACCTTTGTCTGCTTTCTCTTTAGTGGGAAGTTCATTCCAGTATGATATAACTGATTCACAAACATCACTCCATACTATATCCTTTAAATCTTTGTCACTATATTCTTTCAGACTTTTTTTTTATACAATGCTGGTCTTTTTTCCACCTCGCATATTAACAACTCTGTACTATCAACATTCATGTTGGTGGCTGCGAGTGATGACAAACCATCCAGGAATGTGTAAAGTCAACAACTGATGAATTGCCAGTTTGCGCGGACAGACCTAGATATGTGCACTTTATTTTCAGCCGCCAACAATTTGGTTTTCTCAAGAATAGTGCATGCAGTAATTTTTAAATTGGCTCAGCACAAATTTGCTCTGTGCGCGCTCTCCTGTCCAAATCAATGTGTTTCATCCTAGCAACAAAATAGTTTTTTTTAATAAAGTTTCCAGTGCGCTCCTAGCCTTATGTAAGTTTTTGAGTTTATACAGTCATAATGTCCCATTATTTGAATGATTTACTTATTTTTAACTTATAAACTATAGTTGCTTTAGTTGTATGTAGAGTGTTGAGTTTGGTACCGGTACACATTTGAGCTTTTACAGACTATAACTAAAGTGTTTTATTGAAACATACCTCCTAAGCCTACTATTTAAAAGTCAAAGTTGTTAACAAACAGCTGGTTTTGTTTGTGAAACACTCACAATATTAAATCAACTTTTAAGCCTTAAATTATTTCAACGTTTTAAATTGGAACATACCCACCTCGGTGGCGTAGTTGGCTAACGCGCTTGTCGTGTTGAGCTCGACTGCCGAGGACGGGGAGATCGAGGTTTGAATCTCGGTCGGGTGAACTGGGGGTGGTTTTTCCTAAATGGTTTTCCACTCTCCCTCCACGCAAATGCGGGTTCACTTCCTCTAATTAAACCTTCCCAAATCCTAATCCATTAGCGTAATTAGTACTTTAAAAAGCGTATAACCCGAACGGGTAGTAAGACGCGGTGCTAAATATTATTATTATTAAATTGGAACATGCTACAAATCTTACTTTTGAAGTAAGAGTTTAGATTCATAGTAATATGTGCAGAACACAGTTGATTTATTAAATTCAATTGGGTTCAAAATCAGCTTAAAGTCACAAGTACTTAACTCTCCAAAATTCACTCAACGAGATGAGATTATTGGTATATATGTTCCACATTTTCTGCCTTGGTTTCCCTAAAAATTTAAGATTCTCCTATGCAGTCCACAGCAAGTGATTATGGATTCTAACTTTAAGAAGGTGGCTTAGTGTAATATAGTTAGTGTTTTTTGCATTGTTTAAGCCATTGAGGGTATATTATCCATATTTTCTTCAGTGCCATCCTATGTACCTTCTTTGGGTTGCACATTAGGAAATTGCTCAATAAATGTTTCTAGGACATGTGTGTGAGCATAAATGTGGAGGATTTGAGATTCCCTAAGTCATCATGCTCTTTATTGAGATATGCTCTATGAAAAATTAGATAATCATGTCCAACTCTCTATGTTGACATCACACTTTGTTAATTTATTCTTGCAGAGCTTACAATAAAATTTCTGTTCTCTCTTGTATGCGAGATAGCCAGGAACATATTTAAAAGATCGAATGCTGAAACAAATAAAAAATCGAATCTCAATTTGTGGTGATAAAATAATGTTAAAATTGTAAGTGTATAGTTTCATATTCGTTAGTTCCTTCTTAAAATACCATTCATTTAATAACAAAATATGTTGAATAGTAAATAGGAAAGGAGTTTGAGATACCTATTTATTTGGTTTCTCATGTATCAAAATAATATTTATGTAGCCTACAATCAGTTTAAACTGTGAACTAGACTAGACTATAGTCATATTTTAAAAGCTACACTGCTACACCATATTATTCATAAAAGAAAGATTGCTACATTTTAATATAAATTAATTGTAGGGTATGTAGTATGTTGAATAGTTGCTTCAATAAACTGTAATTAATTTTATTTATATATATGGGCCCTATATGATTGAGTAACATTTTGATTTGATTTAACATTTATTAACAGACAGAACCCACTTCAGTGGTCGAATAATAAGGCAGGATTCACAAACAAATGGCCCGCGAGACATAGTTGACCGACTCGTTTGTCTGCAATATCTTTATATTACTATACGACCTGCATCCATGTACTCACACATAATACAATAGTTTAACTTTAGTGTTTACCATGTAATTTTTAATAACAGAAACCCTTGGATCTATTTAAAACCATAATATATTTTTGTTTTAACTTTAAATAATATAGAGTGTGGGAAATTTAATTAACACCGGGAAAATACCAGTTTTTAAATTACTTCACATATACATTAACGATTTTAAATACATAGCATCAAATAGCTATTATATGAGCCTATTGAGCCTATGAGAATAAACACCTCAAATGTATCAAGGATTGAACTTCTAGGCAAAGCCAATTATGATACCTGGAAACTGCAAATATAGGCCATGTTAATTAAAGCCAATTTATAGGAGTTCGTGAACGGTGGTGCGTTAAAACTCGAGTCTACGAACGATCGTGCCAATGAAGCCAATGTGCAAGAATGGGTGCGCAATGATATGAAGGTGCGGTCAGACATAATTTTGTCTATATCCTCGAGTGACTAAAGCAAGTGAAAAATTGTGAGACATCGCGTGAAATGTGGCAGAAATTGGAAGATATCAATCCAAAGGTCCAGCAAGAAAGGCAACCCTTTTGAAGAGATTAACACTACAGAAAATGGCGGACATGAGTGATGTGTGTGGGCATTTGAACAGTTTTTTCAACTCTGTAGACAAGTTGAACGACATGGAGGTCGCGATCAACCCAGACTTGATGACAATTTTATTACTCTACAGCTTACCCGCTAGTTTTGAGAACTTTTGGTGCGCCATTGAATCGCATGACAAATTTCTGACCCCGCACACGCTTCTCATTAAAATCATAGAAGAAAGTGATACTCATAAGAGCAATGCGTGGAACGCGTCATTGGGTGCCATGTTTGCAAAGAAAAATGACGGCTGGCGCAATCGGAAAGACAAACCTTAAGTGAACAAAAGTGACTGTGAAAAACATAATACAATGTTTTAAGTGCAAAAAGCCTGGGCATAAGGCGAATGAGTGTCGAAGCAAGGACTGTAAAATAGGAAAGTTTAGGTGAGTTGACTATCATACCCATTAATTAGGCGACAGATTCTAGCAATTTTTTCTTTTAGCTAAGCCTGATGCTACAATTTCATAGAGATTTAAAAGTGGATCTGCATAGCATAAAATAAAATATTGAAAGATAACTTTTTTCTTTGTTAATGAAATATACACTTATAGAGTTCAAAATATGCTAGGATAAACAGATGCAGAAAATGAAAATAGTGAAAGTGAGAAGCGTATTAGTAATGATAAGGTGTTTCAATTAATATCTAAAAATAATCTTAAGTGGACTATTATTATAATATTTGCAAATTTTTAAAATTGGAATATTGTAGATTTTTAAAAATTAGGATTCTTTTATTTTAAATGTATATTTGAAACATGCGTCATCAGGTTTTTATGAAACTCACAGAGAAGACGTACATGTTCATCATTCTTTTAGAAAACCAGACAAAATTTATTTCTAGAAAAAGCATTTAAAAATTCAACAACGAACAATGTATAGTGATTTAAGATATGATTCAGTTTGACAATTTTTTGTTGTATTAAAAGTTTTTATTCAATCTTAGCACTGCATCATACCACCCATTCTGGGCTATGCACATGGTATTATAAGTGAAATCTTAAAAAATCAAGACCGAATCCATTTAACATCAGGTCGGCAGTTCCTCCTCAAGTCACTGAATGAGTCGACAATGAAGTATGTTGTTTTTAGAAGAAAACAAGACTACACATTTCTGATTTGAGGAGAAAAAACAACTTATTTACGAACATTTTAATTTTAAAATCTACAGCTGCTGATTATCAAAAAATAGACAAGAATGTTTTTTAAAAATCCTATCTTTTTTTAAAACTAATTAAGATATACTTTTTTTTTATTTTTAATACTTTTCATAATTTTGTAAATATTTTGTAAACATAAAATAACCAACAACGAAAATATTTATAGACCTTTTCCAGATTTTTTTGTTTTTCTTGCTTCTATTTGGTATCTTGCTTTGATTTTAAAATCACTTTGTTTTTGATTTTAAGAGAGAAAAAACAATTATCCCTCTACAATTTGGGCACACAGTAAAATTCTATGGGACATATATACGCCATATCAATAACATATATTTAAAAAAAGTAATGACCTGAAACTTTCAGAAAAATCACTACCATTTTGAAAATTCTGAGCCTTTTTTTGGTTTACACAGATTGTCAAAAAACCTAAGGATAACCCTGGATGTAAGATTTTGGTTTTGTAGCTAGCGGTCATGGATGGTAGCTCTTTAAACTGAGAAAGAGATTGGAGTTGGATGTTCACATATAGCAAGGAACTCACAGATGTAATTCCTGTAGGAGAAGAGGAAGGAGAGAAAAAGTTGGGGTGCAATTTCAGGAGTCCAAAGATATTACTGGGCTGTTCTGGTGCCTGGTTGTGTTTACCAGAACCTATTCTGTTGGCTGATAGGAGTATCCCTGGTACACGGGCCAAGTAGCATTAGATGTGGTGAGAGGTGGGAGTAACCCTGTCACATTAGGTGTGGTGTAACTTAGAAAGGGAGACAATCTTCAACATTTAAGCAAGCAGGATGGGGGGGAGTGCCGGGAATCTGAAAAAAAGGTGCAGTGGGTTGAGAGAGAATGTACACTTGAAACACTGTGTGCGGTGAAGTGGAGTGAAAGGACCCTTGACACACTGTGCATGGTGAAGTGGAAAATAAGGACCCTCGACTCACTGTGCATTGTGAAGTGGAGGAAGAGGATCTTAGATTCACATTGAATTATGAAGTGGAGGTAGAAGAACTTCAACTCATTGTGCACCATGATTCGGAGGAAGAGGATCTTCAACTCACTGTGCATCATGGTTTGGAGGAAGAGGATCTTCGACTCACTGTGCACCATGATTTGGAGGAAGAGGATCTTCAACTCACTGTGCATCATGATTTGGAGGAAGAGGATCTTCGACTCACTGTGCATCATGATTTGGAGGAAGAGGATCTTCGACTCACTGTGCATCATGATGTGGAGGAAGAAGATCTTCAACTCATTGTCTATGGTGAAGTGGAAAAAGAATCGATTCACTGCACATGGTGAGGTGGAGGAAGAGGGCTGTTGCTATACTGCCTACTAAGGAGGAAAGAGGAACCTAAGCACATTAGTTGCATTGATGTGGAGAGAGAAGAATCTCAGAACACAAAATTTGGTGACAGTGAGAGGAATCTTAGCGTAAAGGGTGCGATGAAGTGCAGACAATTTGGCCTCACTACATAAGATGCAATGAGACAAAAAGAATGCTCTTGCCACACAAATCGAATTGAGCAGGGTTGATAAACTTAGCTATACTGGGCGCGGGGAGGTAGAGGAAGAGGAACCTTGGCACTCAAGGCACAGTGAGGGGAGAGCAGAATACAACTCACCTTACTAAATGGTGGACAGTTTATTTTATGGTATACCTGTAGCAGTGGCAGTAGCTTGTACAATACTGCCTGTTTGATATTTGGCCCAAATGAATGTTCTGATGCTTCAGTACATTATTTAACAAATTATATCATGCACTATCACTATAAAATTATATAATGATCTTAATCATAACTTTAAGTGATGGGTTGTTGTTGTTCACAAATTATCATGAGAGAAACGCATTAGAATAAACCATTGTCAAACCTAAAAAGCTTTCTAGAGAAAGGTGCAATTACATTACTTTAGAGAGGGCTGGGTCATTATTTTCTTTATTATCTGAACAGGGATTTGGGATGTTTGTGGAAACCCCTAACACATAGTTACCAATTCCCTGAATAAGGTGCAAAGTTTTATTGGAGATATACCAGAGTGTGTCCACAATGACTCTCAGGTACCAGTTTTGAAATACCTTTATTGTACATGTACATGTTCACCAGCCACTCCTACATGGGACACTCGTAGTTGAGAATTGACCTTACCAACTGCTTGTGTTTAGGGGACTACACCTCTTCAAACAATGGGCCTGAGACACTCAAAAAACACCCTGCCAGGATTCAAACCCTGTTCTACCCGTCATTAGCAAACTGAACTAAATGAGTTTATTATTTGTGCTGCATGCCCAGCAGTGTATTCAAGCCTGGAGCCACTAGTTTTATACCCTCCCTCCAAAACTATCACACGCGTCAATTCAACAGGAAGGAAAGGTGTAATTGGTTTGCATCCTTTCTTTCATTTAGACCTTGTTCCTTAAACGGTTTTGGGAGTAGTATACACAAGATTTCTCTAAATAACAGGGTCCTTGCATGAACATGATGCTAGCAGCCTATTTACTTTTTTCAGTGCTGTAGCTCTACTGAATACGATGAAATAAAAATGCTCCCATCATTTCAAGCTGATTGAGAAGGTACTTAGAAATGTGGATAAAGAAAAGTTTCTAAAATTCATTCTCTCTCAAACTATGCTTTAAAACATAAAAGGAATACTAACACTTTATCATGTTTTGTGAATTTCATTTTTTTTAAATGTATTTTCATAATATACAATAGTAAGTAAATAATTGACTTCTATTATTTTCAAGTATCTCTGAATGAAAAAGATCTTACTAAATTCCCTTGTATATATAGTATAATGTTGTATTGTGCTCTAGTTGGCCCTCCATATACATTGAGGTTGAAAGTGAAGTTCTACTCATCTGAACCCAACAGTTTGCGAGAAGAACTAACACGTTACCAGTTCTTTCTACAGTTGAAACTCGACATTTTGGAAGGTAGATTGGAGTCTCCTTTCTCTACAGCTGTTGAATTGGCTGCTTTAGCATTGCAATGTAAGTATGTCTTAAATAAGGAAAAATTAGTTCACTTAACTTAGTTGAAAAGCAGAGGGCTAAAACATATAATTGTCTAGTAAACTTTTATTTTGTTACATATAATATAAGTCCTTTGTTTATATTTTTTGCTCATACATTGACAACTGATTCATTAGCCTTATCAGCAACTTTACTAAAACTTGCCATTATTGTGCTTTTTTATCTATATATTTTATTTTGAAAACTTACTTAATGAACATACAGTATAATGGATAGAAAATAAAGAAAGTTCAAGTTACGACTTGAAAAATAAATATGAATTTAGTCTACTAGGTGTATAAAGACAACTTTACCTTACAATTTGACCAACACCCCTTAAAACAAACATTTACTATAGCATGATGTGCAAAAAAAGTAAAATTAAAGCTCTTAAAAAATATATTTCAAAAGGGTAGCCTCTATTATCACTGGTATCAAAAGACTCAATCAATTATTATATCACAATTTTTGTAACCCCAATTATTAGCTCCCAAATTTCTTTAATTCCATGTTCTGTTATTCAAATAAAATATCAATATTAAGAATAGGGTAAGTCTTAACTGTGGTGATTATTAGTTATTTTGCTGTTTCACTTTATTACTTGCAAACTTTACATGTACTCATAATTTACTTTGTCTTCTAGTGATCTGGCTCAAATCAAACGTAGCCATTTTGTTTAACTTATTTCCACTATTTATACTTTTTAGGTATTTTTTTATATGCAAATAAGGTGACCTGGTGGTCTAGGGGTAAGGTGTCAGACTTCTGTGCTGGCGGCCGGGGTTCAATCCTCGGTCACAGCACAGATTTATCTGATTACCAAACCCTTCCTTCACCTCTGACAAGACATCTTGTGAATGTGGGGAATGCCAGGCCTCCACCGTGGTTCGGATTCCACGTTAAACTGTAGGTCCTTCATTTCATCTCACAATCACCCTACTATTACACATTAGCGTAAGTGCGTATAACCCGAATGGGTAGTAAGACGTGGTGCTAATAATAATAATATATGCAAATAAATAATATATTTTAATGTGACGTTGGATGCATAAGAACATATTTGAAATTAAAAGGATATAAAATATGATTTGAGAATTGAAAACACAATGTTAAATTTTAAGGCTCAAACTCGAGAAAAACAGGAATAATGACATCTCTCCTTTTTTTTTTTTTAAAGAATTAGTTTAATCATTTAGCCTGCTGAACCCTAATTGAGTCATTACCACTTTCATAAATATTTTATGAAGTATAAATATTGAAATATAATGTTGATCCTCTTTGTTACAAGTGATATAAATGGAATTACACTGCATTGTTAAGATGGAAAGCCATCTCTTTGATGCATGGTGGAACTTAATTACTCATTCTATAGTCCAAAACAAGCTCACTGTTCATGTGGCCAAGCTTAATGCTTATATTATTATGGGAGTATAATTAATGCCACTTTATTACTTAATCTATGGCATTACGAACTCGAAAGTTTATTGCTGCTATCTATATCCAATCAACCTTATTTATTTCAGGTCCATATCAGGTCACAGGCATGTATGAACACAAAGGTTTATTTTTATTTTTAATATATGTTTTAAGTCAGGAATAAGTGCTAATTCTAAAATCTGAGAAAAAAGTGGTTATCAGTATTGTTGTATCTAATACTGGTATAAAGTGAGTTTTAACAACCAGTCTCCTAGTATCCCATCCCAAATGTTCTTCAGTTCAGAATTCTGTCATTATATTAGTCTTTATTTCATCATTCCTGTTTAATGCATTACCCTGTCATGGTATTCACTCTGCAATATAATTTATGTTACCACATAGATATGAATGTTAAAGAGATACCTTACAAGTTTACTATGAATTTTTAGCGGAACTAGGAGATTATGAAGAAGGCTACCACACACCAGCAGTTGTTTCAGAATTTAGGTTTGTTCCCGAGCAAACAGAGGAAATGGAAATTGCTATTTTGGAAGAATACATAAAGTGCAGGTTAGAAACAAGATATAAATATTTTTATTTTTCTCTATCTTAATATGATTGGAGCTATTTTTTTATAAACAAACATTGTATAGTTTTAAAATAACATATCGTCCAAGTAGTCTATTTCCTTAAATATAACATGACGGATAATTAATCATACACTCATCAAAATATCATTGTTAACTAGTTGTTTAAATATTTTTGTCATTTTACAAAACATATTTTCAGCTAATGCAGGTGGTTTTAAATTTTACAGCCACTTGAGCCACTTTATCAATGTAGTCATTCATTTGTAGATAATTTATAAATTGGGCTAGATTACAAAACTTATAAAATATATTTCTGAATTTTCTCAAAAATTGGATATCAGCGTTGTAACATTAAGCTAAATACCATAATCAAAAATCCACTGGAATATATTTATTAAATAAACATCTATTAAGTCCATGATTAAAAGGAAGGTTTTGCTTATGATAGTAATGCAAATGTGGGTGGATTTCCTTTAGAAATTATACTTTTCTCTTCCATATATCACTAGCATAATAATTAATGTATGCAGCTAATTCCATATAAAATCATTTTGTTTAATGACTTTTTTTAAGCACACATGCTCATACATAATTAGGTGATTAACAACCATTAAAAAAATACATTTATTTGTTTTTCTGGTATGACCATTTTTCCCATATGGTTGACATTGGATTTGACGAATTTTGATGTTCACGGATACTTAAACTAAAGGAACTACAGACTTGGGATGGAAACCATTTACTGCTCAATCATGTCATTATAGGTTTGGTCCATCTTAATCCCGAGTGGCTGAAATTAACTTGCAATTAAACATTGATTTTATTCACATTTTTTAAGCTTTTTAATAGGCATGAGGAGAATGAATCCAAATCTTCAAATTTTCACCCCTTTTTTTTATCCTACCCTTAACGTTAGTTTATGAATTATCAACTTTTCTTGCCCTATTAATTTATTAAGATGCCGATCTCTCAAATTTACAAATATTCAATATCAAAGGGGGGAACTGAACAAATCTGAAACCTGCATAGTAACTTGTGTGATAGCCACATGTAGTAAACATTTTGAGTTTTATACTTTTAAGATTTTATTACTGTGGAGTGATTTTAAGTCTCTAAAGTCAAATGTTATTGCGGCTTACCCATTAAATCAATATTTCTTCCTGGGAGTAGTAAATTTACAGCTGTGATATTTCATTGCATAATTTGTATCTATGATGAATAGTGGTTGCTTGATGTAATTGAATAGATCAGTTGGAAAAATGAATACCTGTATGTTAAGTTCTTCAAGTCTCCATGTTAAAGAACATCTTTCCAGAAGTTTAACAGAGGAAACTTATACCTTTGGAGCTTACCAAACAACAAGAAGAAATGACCAGATCACTGACCAACTCTTCATTTAAATAACATAGTTGTACAAAAGCTACTCCCATGAAAATACATCAATTTTATATTTAAGCCACAGTTAACATTTATGACAGACTTGACAAAACACATACCAAATTTCAGCCACTCGTGCTTCATTTGGACACAACTTTAAATGACATAAAATTAGTATACTTTAAGAACAGTAAAATGGTTTCCATCTCAAACCTCAAGCTTTTTTTGGTTCCCAAGATATTCAAGTTTCTGTAAACATCAAATTTTGCATGGGCCTTATTGGGAAAATGTCTGTATTGCAAAAATAATTAAGAGGAAAACAAAAAAAATAAAATAAAAAATTACCGAAATATGTAGAAATATATGTTTCAAAAGATAAAATACTAAAAAACACTGGGGAATTTTATCTGGAATACTCATGTGTATAAAAAAAACCAATGGATACTAAGACACTGAAAAAATTAAATGAGTGAGGTTTGATGACAAACAAAACAAAAGTTAAAAAGTAAGAGGCTGGATTACTTCACTATTTTAGAGAAATCTACTTTTAACCATAAATATATACTCTTATAATGTGTTAACATCACTGGATATATGGTATTAATATAAACATGAATTAATCTGAAAAACATAAATTTTTTTTGGTCACACAAATTTCATAGAATATTTTTCTCAACTTTTGTCTTGGAACAAAATATTTCTTTCTTTTTTAGTGATTTATGATTAAGGCAGCATTATTTTCAATGTTGGTGCTTTTAACAGATTTAAAATTTAAATATTCACTTTTTTATGAAAATTTATTTCAATTAGTGGAGCAAGGAGTTGTCACAGCGCTGTACTTTAAAGAGCAACTATAATTAAACTGTTTCTTCTACCTTACATCTTAACTAACCTTTTGGTGTTACTCAGTTGAACTGGCCATACTAATGATAAAAGAATGAAAAGTATTGTTTTATGAAATATATAAACAAATTATTTAATATTTTTACCTTCCTTATAGGGGAATGACTCCTGCACAAGCAGAGACAAACTATTTAAATAAAGTGAAGTGGCTGGAAATGTATGGTGTAGATAATCATACTGTCCTGGTAAGAACATACACACATTGTTTACTCATTTTACTCTGAAAGGTGTCGGTCACTCCCTGGCCAGATTACTTTATGGCCCTATATTTTAAGATATGCCATATTGAAACGCGCAAGATAAGCTTGCTATCTTTCAGGGTAAATAGAGTCTACATCTTTATTACTATTATATGTTATATTTTAATTTTTTTTGTGTGTCAAAGTACACATCAAGTCCAAAATATTTTATAAGCCAAGTATTTTGGTGTAATAAATACACTATAAATTAAATAAAAATCCAATTATTGGAACTAATGAGACAACTGTTACAGAAATTGACTAGATTAGTTTCTAAAAATACAACATCTATTTCGAACTGAGGTAAATATTGGAGTTATATTTGAATTATTTGGCTTTTATCTACTATTAAATATTTAACTAAATTAAAAAACTAGGTAGACTGTGTGGATCAAAAGGAAGGGGTGGCCACGTAAGATGAGGCTGAATGTTGTAGACAAATTTGGGAAAAATAGAAACATTAAGAGTTTTAAGATTAAAGGAGCATGTATGACTCGGTGTAAGGATGTTGTTGAAGTGAAGGGAGTATGCAAGGATAGGGAAGTGTGGAGAAAGTTAGTGAGGATGGATTAAGTATATAGTTGTTTGTTGGGCTATATGCACAGTTTCTTGTCTATCCTGTGAGGGAACGGTGTGATTAGGTAGGTAAGTATGTTATTTCATTGTTTATTCTTATGAAATTTGATAAAACCTCTTGAATTCACTCATCTCAAAAATCTAATTTTTAAGACATTCTCATTTTTGATTTAAAAATAAATGTTTTCATTTTAAAAGGGAATGCAATGCAAATGTATTCTAAATTTATCCCGTTGCTTTTTTTTAAAATCATAATTTAGGAATGTGGTAAAAGAGATAAAAAGCTTAAAACATATAATGAATACAATTAAAATAAATATAAAATTACTATTTATGGTTCACTTCAGATGCATTTGGAGATACTCTTTTTTTTCTAGCATAAAATCATTCATGTAAAAAAAAAAGACAAATAACATGGTATACAACTTTTACTGTGAAAAGCAACACCTTTACCTTGACCAATTATGCAATGGTCCCGATATTATAAAATACATCATAGTGGAAATAATAAAAGTGAGGGTAAATGTAGTTTACATCTGGTGAATTATTTCTATATTGTAGCAAAAATTAACTTTCAGCACCAGTATTTTCTTAAATACTGTTATACGATTTAGCACTTAATAAACTATCTAAAATGAATCCATTATTAATGGTTATTATTTACATATACTGTATTTTTTTTAGTAATTGGAAAAAAGTATCCTAAAAAAATGTTAAAAAGACAATGTATAACCCCCAACCCTAAATAGCCCCAAAATGAGAAAAAAATGGACGTGGGTTCCAAATAAACATTTATTGCTCAGCCAAACATTAGAATTAAATATGTACAATCAAACAAAAACAGAGAGTGTAAGTGGAAGGAGACAGACCACAAAGTCAAAGCAAGAGAGTAGACCTCTGTTTAACGGTCTATAATTAAAGTATTACATTAATCACCTATAGTATTCAAGCTCAATTCCATATTTAAATAGTGTTAGTTAAAGTTACAAAAAAATGCCCACGTCAGATTCATGACAAAAGGTATGAATTATAAGTGACCATAACTAATATCAATTGACATAATCACTATACAGGAGTAGCTAATTTCCACGCCTGGTATGGCAGTATCACAATGACATAAGACATTACTATCCACACCCATTATCCACACCCATTATGGTGGCATTTAAATAGAAAGAAGAATTTTATAAAAACACTTAACATCATCAAGTGGCCTCAAGACAAAATAAGTTGTGAGAAATATTTATTCAAGTGACTTCAAAAATATAATTTTAAATTTAATGTTTGATTTAAATATAAATTAATATTTAATCTGAAAGGTTAACTTTGAAAAGTTTAACAAAGAATAAATATAGGTCGAAAGAGAATTTTTAATATAAGATTGCTAGCCTGCCTAATGGCAGCACTCTGCTTACCTAACCAGTCAACGGTGTTATTATGAGTATCAATACAGATGAAACATGTCAATTTATAGACCTAGAAAGTCATCATGTGATCACAGAGACATATTGAGGGAGATTCAAAGTAGGGCAGAAATGGGTATAGGAAGGGGAACATGGTGTAGGTTAGCACAAACGGTTCTATTCGTGTAACACACTTGAAGCATACAATATAACATTCTACTGAGGTATCAAGGCATCTGTGTCGTGGAACTCATTACTTCATTTGGCATGGCACTCTGCGCATGCTCTGACTGGCCCTCTCTTTAGTCGAACGGGAATGTTGAAGTGAGTAGGACGGGTGAAGTGTCTTCGGGAGTAATTACATGGTCACCATATTTTAATGCATTAATTCAACATCTGTGTACCCAATCTCTCAATGAACAGATTTGGTCAAAATAATTCTTTCAAGATCTTATATTTGATTTTGAGGATGCCACAATAGCCTCAAAACACAGTAATGGAAGTGTCTGAGTAAAATCAGCCTAATTTTTTCAGGAATAAAATGACTAATCTTACTCTTAACTCTGATGACAAGAAGGCCCTGTGGACATCATAATTACAGACCTTTTCCAGGGTTTTATTGGGGTTTTTTTTCAGGAAACTTTTAAACCTTGATTTCTACATGTGTTCTAACTAAATTTATAATTTTTCAGCCAAACCTGAAACATTTGTGCAATGTGTTAAGTGTACATTAAAAAGTAAATTGGTAAAAGCTGTTAATGATGTGACTACTAGGCCCATGCCGTAATTAAGATATGGTATGCTAACCACAGTAAATTAGACTTCTTTCGTGTAATTTTATAGATAAAAAAAACAAGGTTTTTACATATTTTTTGTATGAATATTATTAAATGTTATAGCATATTGATAAAACACACTTCAACTAGTTTTGTATTTAAATATATTAATTAAATACAAGTTTAAAATATATAATGTTTGTGAACATTCAATATAAAATATTCTTGATGTTAAATTTCATTTTAAAAAGAGACCAGGTAAAGATAGTAAAAATAATCTTTCAATTATTTAGGAATCTTTAGAGTATAGTGTTAAATATGTCTATGGGAGTTGACCCCTTGAGGGTACCATTTTGTATATTAAGATCGTTGAAGTCTTTGATAATTACTTGCCGATAAAAGGCCTTAAATATAACTTTTGTTTGTTCGCTAAAATTTTTCCTATGAGGATTTTCCGTACTATCATTATTTCTCTTGTATTAACTATTGTATAAGATCTTCCCGAGCTCTGTTGTGTATTTTCCAGGGAGTCAAACTGGAACCGATAACCCAAATTAACAGTTATTTTTAAGGAACCAGAATTGGAACCGAAACCCTAAAAACCGGAATTGGAACTGTTAGATAATTTTATGTTCATAAAGGTTCATAGTTTTACAGAAATGTATATAATTTGGATAAGTTTGACACATTTTTTTCTTTCCTTATCTTAATTTAATTTTGAAGTGTTGTTATTTCTACCGCTTTATCAGTAAGCTCTGAAAGGGCTTAATATATTTTAGTTTTAGTTTATCAGTTTGTTTGAAACCTCTTTTCCAAGGTGATTAGTAAAGAGTTAATGAGCCCTTAGCAATACACGCTAATGAGTTTAGATTCCAGAGGAATGTCATGACTCTCACATGGGTCATTGTTTTCTCACTTTAAAGTTTAAGCTAGAGTTTTAAGAAGATGTATTTAGCTTTGATAGATAGCAGATAATACCACATTCCTTAGAAGTAGAAATACTGAAATTAAGATTCATCTCTTTTGGACAAGCAGTCTAAGCCTCTTGTATTTAATACCTCCTAGAAGTGAAAACTGATAATCTGGTGGTTGGTTGAACAGCTTATAATAGAGGGAAAAGGGAGTTGAAGGGTGGCAAAATGCAAACTTTAAATTCTTCACTCAAGTTTAAATTAGAAAGTAGCTCAGTGAATGTTTTCTTTGTGTGCAATACAGTTGTTAGTTGTTGTTAGTAAGTGGTTTAAATAATATTATTGATGGGGTGCGTTAAAGAAAACCCAGTTCAAATGTTTTTATGTGATGAACGGTGACTAATCAAGATGCAAATTAGGAGGATGCAATATTGTTATTAAGATACATTATATATATATTTTTTAAATCTTGAAATTCTTTTGATCCAAAGTGTTATTTCCAAAGAGGTTTTCTGCTCTCCTTCCACGAAAATACGGATACACTTCCTCTAAATATAAAAATATAGCCTTGCTCATTCATTAAAAAAACCATTATCGAAATTAGTACATTAACGTAGCCCGAACAGATAGAAAAATGCACAATTTTTTTTATGTTAAAGAATCAGAACACTATTAGGAACCGAAAAGAACTGGAACCTTTATTGTGCTCTAACTGGAACCAGAACCTTTTAAATGTTTGTTTAGAGAACAGGAACTGGAACGAACCAGAACCGATAAATATTTTGGCTCTACTCTCTGATATTTCAGTCTTTATGTTAATCTATAATACGTTTTGAATTAGGATATCATGGCCTTCCTCTCAGTTAATATTTCGCTGTCATTCTGTTCAATAAAGAATCATTAAATTGCCTCTGCATATAATTTTGTTTAGTGGTATCCCCATTGGATTGTAAATTGTTCCATAGAAATCAAGCCAATTTTTATAAACACTATTCCAGCATTGGTTATTGTAGTACATTGCTTTATATGTTGTGGTCCCCTTCCGCAGCAGACTGAGTCCTTAGACTCCCTATGCACCCGCTTTTATAGTTGCTGTTGAAGTGGAAACATTTAGAGCTTGTGAAGGTCCCCGAGGGCAGCCGGGAGCTTCCATTAGCACGTCTTGGACGTTTCTGGGTGCGGAGCATTGACACTCTATTTGGTCTTGAGGAGGTATTCCGCAATGCTGTGTAGCAGTTATGGACTATATGCTACAGGTATACTTACCATTTGATGGGCTGTGTTATCGGCCTGGATCACGGGCCATGGACAATCTCCTAAGTCGGCCACTAAGCGTTATTATTTGTATATACAACATGATCAACTCTATGGGGCTTTGGGTAAACAAAGCCTAAATGAAACAAGCAGGGCACTAAATTTATGAGAGCTTGGTTTGACTTCACGTGATATGTTCTCCCCTCCTTTCACATCTGTTTTGCATTCCCATTGTCCTTGACACCCTTTTTTGAGGACTTATTACCTTTTATGGGCATGTTTAATGTCATATTGGCTGACACTATATAGGGGCTAGTTTTAAATGTTAAAGACACACTTGGTTCTAGACAGCCATTAGGGCCATCATTCTGGTGCTAATTGTTGCTTTGCACTTCACTCTATGATATGTTAGATGGTGAGGTCATCATTTGATAGTTAGCACTTAGTGCTCATTTGTTTAAGGTGGTATTATGCCAATTTTTAATCATGGTCAATTTAGTATTTGTCACACAATGACAGTCGAGATGGCGAGGCCGCCTTTGATTCATTTGTACTTCTTGCTTAGTTGTTTAAGGGGGCGCCGTGCCATGGTTAAGCTAGCTGGCTTAGTTGATTCTTGCACTAAACACAATTTATGTTTGACGTTGCTATCTTCATAAAATTGTTATGCCACGGCCTTACGCTAAGATTATTATATTTTTGGGATTTTAATGATAAACATTCCTTGCTCCGAGAAGCTGTTCATTGTACCTTTTATCTAGAATAAACTCTCTGAATTATATTGTATTTGTATAAATAAAATTGGTTTTACCTGTTAGGTTGTTATTTCTTTTGATTACAGCTGTCATGTATATGCAGTATCAGTGTGTTGTTTTGTGACAGGGAGTTGTTATTCTCAGTCACATCAGCCTTGTTTGAAGCATATTATTCCATAGAGACTTTGTTTAGTGATTTTGTACATTCTATTAAGGCTGCTTCTTGCTGAATCTTTTTTTGTGTAGTTTTCTATGGTGATTGTTGTTCAAGGCTTGTTAAACAAGCTTGTGAGGTACAGATGCGCCTCATCCCATTCAGTTTTTAATGCTAGGTTTGTTATATGAATCTGAACCGCCGGGTCTGGGTGACTCTCTTGTTCATAGAAGATCCAGATGGCCACGCTTACTGCCTTTTCACTTGTGAAGTTAGTTTTCTACTAGTTCTGAGGTGTCACTGAGATCACAGAATTCTTCCCACTGCCTTTGCTGTGCAGGAAGCCAATGCTCTGGTTGTGATCCTCACGAGTTGTTTTTTACTAAAGCGAGACATGTTATGGTCCACTCTCGCAGCAGACTGAGTGCTACATTGTGCTACAATAACCAATGCTGTAAAGTCAAGATGCAGACACTAAGGGTGTCAAATTATATAAATAAATTTGGTTTGCACCTCTTCTTATTAAATGTCCAGGATCTACATTTAACTACACTATTGGAGGTAGGGATAAGGAAAGTATAATTGATAGGAAATGTGCTCACATTTGCCTGGAGTTAGATTGGGGAAACATTTAGGAACAGCCACTCTTATTGCATCCAGCTAGGATTCGATCCATGGCCTCTGTCACTGGTAAACCAAACTAGACAAGTCTGCAGCCCAACGACAAGAGTATTATTAGTTTGAACAATATTTAATCACTTATGTTATGTAAATACATTGATTATTCTATGAGTCATATTTCTTTCTCTTTCAGGGTAAAGATGGATGTGACTACTCACTAGGTCTCACGCCTACTGGAATACTAGTATTTGAAGGTCCTCAGAAAATAGGGCTATTTTTTTGGTAATAAGACAATAATAATAATTCATATTTTTAATGCTTTCTTCAACAGTAAATGAAAAAATACTAAATATTTTACTATATAAGCATTAACTCATGTGTGTTGATTCAAACATGCAAACACTATCACATTCAAGTTTTATATTGTTTAAAATAGGTTTTATGTAAAAAAAAGTCTACCTATAATTATCAATGATTTAAATATCTTCTTATGGGTTAAAGTTACCAAATCCCAAAATAACAACATAAAAGCGTATAATCAAATGTCTTAAATATTGACCAATGGTTATTAGTAACCATCCCAAGTAAATCAGTGAAGCTCATAATGAAGTGCCATGCTAGTTTTTATACAGTTTATATAGAGCTAAAGGTAACCAAATTATCATTAATCAACTTGAATATTATTAACGATGTCAACATGTCTCTGGCATTATGTTTAGTGTGGTGATTAAATCTAGTTCTGCCACTATATGACGTGAGGTTTAATCCAAAAGTCATGAATAATGTGTGTATTTTTATCATACTACCACATCATCTCATACCACCAATAGATGTGACACATGCTTTTATGGAAGACAACTAATGCTTGGACAATTAATTGTTCATTCATAGCAAATCATAAAAGATGGAAACTATTTTAAAGTTAATTCAGGGCTGATAACAAGTCACTTTTCTCACTTATAGTCACTTTTTTTAAAAGTCACCTTTAGTCACTTACTTTGAAAAAAGTTTCTTTACTCACTTTTTTAATATAATCATTACCATCACGTCATCCCACGGAGGAGGCCTCGCATTCCACACATTCACAAGTTGTGATTAATACACGTCTTGTCAGAGGTGAAGGAAGGGTTGGAAATCAGATAAATCTTTGCCGGGACTGAAGATTCAACCCCGGACCCCCAGCACAGATGTTCGACACCTTACCTTACCTTACCTTACCTCCAGACCGCCAGGTCACCCTTTTTTTTAATAGGAAACATATTTATCTTCTCTAAAAAGTCATTAATGTTTGTAATGTTTTTTTAATTTAAGTTTCTTTATCAAACTTGGTTTTTTCTACCATGGTTTATGATGTGACATGGTGGCTACAGACAGGGAAAACCTGGAAAAGTCAGGGAATTTTTGGATGACATGGAAAACAGGAAAATGTCAGGGAATTTAACTAATATAAGGAAAAGTCAGGGAATTAAAAATATATATGAAATATCCCATTAATTTTGCAACTAAACACTAAAACAAAACTTAATAATACCTAAATAAAATAACATTTTAATTTTTAGAATAACTGATAAAACCGTTTATGTTTAGTAGATACATACTTATTTTAATATGTGATTAATAATAAATAATCAAAATACATCATTCACCATTAAAACTGGATAAAAGTATTCAGGTAAAATTAAAAATGTTGCCTGGAAAAGTCAAGGAATTGGTAAAATATGTTTTGTAACCACCCTATTTGTAGTCTGCTAAATGATGTTTAAAATGAGTGCAAATAACAAACCTGAGTGTGTGTCGATCACAAGAGATATGTAGGGCAAAGCGCATATAAACACTCTTAACAGCTACCTTGAAGACGAAAAGAGGCGCAAAGATGAAGAAATGTGTAAAAAAATCTGAAGAGAAGAAAAACAAAGCTAAAAAAGAATAAATCCAAACGAAACTGAACAAAGAAATCAAAATTATTCAGGATCAAGAAGCAAAATTAAAACTAAAATGAAAGGAAGAAGAAAGAAAATGCCAGGCAGCTGATAAACTACTCTTTGAAGCAAATGAAAGTTTAAAAAACGCCATTAAGCACAGAAGTTTAGAAGAAGTGGAACTATCACAGGTTAAGCAAGAAAGTGTTTCAACAGTAAGAAAAGAAGAGGAAGAAATGAAAAAAATTAGCTGATTCATTCCAAAGGTAACTAAAGAAGAGTAAATCAACCTTTATCATTTAGTTTTTCAACAAAAGAACAAAATTATAGTACCTTAACCAAATTATTTCTTATATATTTTGGATTTTTGTGTATATATATATAAAGAATTGAATAATATTTTTATACTGCATTTACTAAGGGTTTAATGTACATGTAACATTGTAATTAAACTAATTTGGTCATACCTCATCCAGGATCAAAGTTGGGTTGCTTTTTATTGATCACAGCTTAAAATTTCATTTCAATGCATAGGTATTAACCCTTCCAGTGTCAAGGTAAAAAACAAGATTTGCCTTACATGCTCAATTTTTTCAACCAAAATCACAAAAAAAAACCCAACTAAATAGATCATCATTACTTTACTTATGTGGAAGTGAAAAAACACAGATATCTTATATATTTCAGTCATTATGTGGTACAGCAAGTCACCATGGTTTGCCTCGGGAAGTTCTAAAGTTCCTTTCTTTTGGACATCTGACATTTTGGAAATTTGTGTCACTGACATGAACATACAATTCTAAAAAAAAAGTCAATATACACACTGTCCGCTTTGTATTCTATTTATAATATTTTATTGTTATGATAGGCTTCAAAGAGTCTACTGGATGAAGGAAATGCTTAGCTTTACCTGTTTTTCAAAAGTAAATTGCAGGACTTTCTCTGTATACCTTGTGTGACATAAGTTTCCTTACATTCTGCTTCTGGATGTTCACATAAAATATGTATTGAATTCTCCCCCTCTATAGNCCCCCCCCACACACCCTATAGATTCATAGATAATATATCTTCAAGATCATCACCTTCTGACATGGGAGGGGTTAAGAATGATTTTAATGACCTTAAACAACCTTAGTTTAACTTAACCGGTCATTCATGGTTAGGGACATTAAACATAAAAAGCTCTTATATTTTGTATTCTAGTCACTTTTGTTCACATATTAACCACAATTTTGCTCATTCAAGTCACTTTTATCACCTTTTTTGATGTCCCAAAGTGTTATCAGCCCTGGTTAGGGATGTAACAGCATCAAGTATCAAATCCGTAAATCTATAAATTACATTTGGACACAAGAATTGAATCTAAAACCCTTGGTGTATCACGCCAATCTGCCACTGAGCTATCAATGATTCATCCCTTGCTCAGGTTCATTTTTCATTCATAGTTTCCCAAGTCAGAATCTGTAATGGACACATGGAAATAATCGGCTACTTTGAATAATAATTGATACCACAGCCACCGTCAACTCAAAGGTCGTGGACTGCCGTCTTATTAGTGATAATTTAATGATTTAAAATGTTAATTTGCAGTTGTAATCTATTTTTAAAGTATTTTATATATTTTACAGTAATTCAAATTTTCATGTGGCCGAAATAACGACTTAATTAAAATATTCTCAATAATATACTGAACATTTTATGCTGAATTGTGTACAGCCACAGTAATAAATATATATACATTTTGTAAATTCAATTATTATTTAATATATTTCTTTAGCTTTCTTAACTAATTATTCGTGTGACTACTAATCCCAAACCCGCCTCAGCGTAGTTGGCTAACGTGCTAGTCGTGTTGAGCTCGACTGCCGAGGATGGGGAGATTGAGGTTCGAATCTCGGTCGGTCGGGTGAACTGGAGGTGGTTTTTCCTAAATGGTTTTCCACTCTCCCTCCACGCAAATGCGGGTTCACTTCCTCTAATTCAACCTTCTCAATTCCTATTCCATTAGCATAATTAGTACTTAAAGCATATTACCCAAACGGGTAGTAAGACATGGTGCTAAATAAAAATAATAATAATCCCAAAACAAAATTTTAAGGCCTCTCAAAGAACTACACACTGATTACTGTTTGTTCTTAAGCAGAGATAAAGCTGAGTTTCTTTAATCTATCAATATCAACTTTTTTCTGGTA
Source organism: Timema monikensis (assembly GCA_902151445.1). NCBI lineage: Eukaryota > Metazoa > Arthropoda > Insecta > Phasmatodea > Timematidae > Timema > Timema monikensis. The sequence continues at coordinate 164,624 of CABFVZ010001498.1, read as the reverse complement.
AAATATTTTAATTATGAATTTGGTTACATAAGAAATATATACAAAACAATTTCGAACTGTATTTTTTTAATTATTAAAACAAATACATATTTATATTGATAAAAAAACACCTATTTATTAGGAAACAACTTCACATCAAAAATATCTTATGAATCTTGTGGTTGGAACAATTTTCTTTTTTTTTTAGAAAAGATTAAAGATATGTTGCAACAACTTTTGCAACTTTAAATGTAAAATAAATGTGTCATTGTTGGAATGATTCTTCAGTAAAAAAATATGGTGCAAACAGATGATGAGATTTTTTAACTTTTCTTGACAGTATCAATTACTCTATATTAATATTTTTCCTCTATTTCTACCTTTCCCATGTTCACCTCTTCTTTTCACAGATTTAATTCATTTGTTTTCCCTTATCATTTTCATCCTTTTCCTTTTTTCTCTACTCGCCTCCTATTTCCCTTTCCTAGATCACCCCATATTTCTTTTTATCTCCAATTTTTCTTCTCCATTTCTTTTTGATTTAATTTCTCCTTTATTTCTATTTGTATTCCTCTCTTAAATTTATTAATTAATTTTTATTTGAACCATCTAATTTTACTCTATTCAAATTTTTTACCCTTCATTTAGTTATTTATTCTTTATTTTTCCTTCCTTCTTTCATTTTATTTAAACTTTTTTTTCTTTTTATCTTCTTTTACCTTCAATTTAATCTATATTATTTACATTGTCTCACTCCCACACTTGCCTTTGTGTTTTTTTGTTACCTAAATATTTTAGTGCTAAGGAAATACTATTTCATATGTTTTCAAATCTAACAACTGCTGACCAACTTTGTGAAATTATACACATGGTATTATTTAATGTTATTTGTGTGTTAGTATTTTCAATTTTTTCTAGGCCAAAAATTGGTAAGCTTGATTTCAAGAAGAAGAAATTAACACTTGTGGTTGTAGAGGATGATGATCAAGGGAGAGAACAGGAACACACATTTGTTTTCCGGTAAGTATAAATTATTAATTTTCTAACACATCGTATTAAATGTTAGTTAAGACATCAATTTCAAGCTAATGCCAGGCCGCCACCGTGGTTCGGATTCCACGTTAAACTGTAGGTCCTTCATTTCATCTCACAATCATCCTTCCATTACACATTAGCATAAGTGCGTATAACCCGAACGGGTAGTAAGACGCGGTGCTAATAATAATAATAATAATTTCAAGCTATCTATTATTTAGCAGTGAGCTAGTTTTTGTATTCAATATTGATCGTCCCTCAAATTGAAGTTTGTATTTAGAACAATGCTAACACATGACCCACAAAAGATACTTCTAGCCTGTTATAAGTTTCATATGACTTAGGACTTAAATTGTAGAATTGATAAATAAATACTAGTTTAAATTGTAATTATCGAATTAGTTTAATTCAAAGTGCATCATGCTAATGTGTTGTGTATATTGATGTTAATGTTGCACTTAATGAGCTAAAAAAATCTGTTTGTCTTCTAGCAAGGAAAGAATAGCAATTAGATTAATAAATTGGATGGAAAGTACAACGCAATAGTTGTATGAAATAAAGTGCACTAAGCAAAATTTTATAGGTAATAAATACATATTATACAATAATTTTTGAAAAATAAAGCACAGATGAAAGTAAAAACACTATCACATATTTACACACACTTATATTTCTACTTAAATTTATACACTTCAATAAAATAAAATATTTTTTAAAAATTTAAACTACTTATAAGTATTATTTAAAACTTTTTTTAAATATTATTCTGCTTGAAAATAAATTTACACTCAAATATGTTCAAGAAACTTTGAATAGATTAAATGGGGAGTGCAATTCGAAAATGAATCTCAACTAATCTTTTGCCATTGAAATATTCTTCATTCACATCAGTCACAGTAGAATAATTTTTTTTCACCATACAAACACCATAACTTAATGTTGTAAAACTTCAAAAAAGTGCTATAGACTCACTTAAATATAAGGATCTAACTTAGACCTAATATAAGAAAACAACTTGCTTTATTATTGTGGGCTAGAGAAACAATTTAACATTATAGTTTGATTAATTTAAATTAGTTGAAATTTCCGATTAGTGGAGTCCAATGTTCAGGTTTCTTTTTTCAACCAATTTAAATCAATGGAATTATGGTTTCCTCCAAACGGACATACCCACAATTAAATTTATTTTCAACCTTTGTGATGATATTCTTTATATTTTGAATCAAATTATATTTTTTAAATCACTTGATTTTAATTTTAATATGGATAAAATAGTTTCTTATTTTTTCAGTCTTCATAATGAGAAAGCTTGCAAACATTTGTGGAAGTGTGCTGTAGAGCATCATGCATTCTTCAGGTTGCGAGCTCCTGTAAAGGGACAAACTGCTAGACAAAACTTTTTCCGCATGGGGTCACGATTTAGATACAGGTAAAGGATGTATTCATTAAAATCAATACATACTACTTTTAGCGCATGTTTAGTTGTGCTATTTTAAAAATAATAGATTAATTATATCTGTAATGTTACTGCTTCTTGTCGTCCTTATTTTCAAAGCCTAAGAGAAGGGCGGAGGCCATGATCGGCTTAAAATGTAAAAAGAATTTTGAAGTCTTTACAATTCCTTATCTCCCTTACCTTTTCCATGATATACATGTTATTTACATACCTGTAATGCTAACACTTAGTTTTCATCTTATAAAAAATGTAATTTTCCCACACTTAATAGCATTTCATAGGATTTAAGTAATAATTTTGTCAAATTGTGCTGGCCTTCACTGTCTTACTTTGAAACTTTAAATTAATTGCAGGTAAGGTAAATGTGGATGGATTTTTAATCTGAAACAACTAAATGAATGGTTCATTACAGTTCTATTTAGAAAAAAATATTAATTTTGTTTCATTAACAGAGTACTGGGCCTGACTACATCTGATATCCTGCACACACTGTTTTTTCAAGTCTTTGTTTATTTGGCAAAAGAAGGCCTACTAAGCTTAGAAGGTCTTTTATATTTTATATTATTTGAATGCTCATTCCAAACTGAATAAGTACATATAAATTGATTTATGGTACAGTATTAGAGTCTCGGAAACTCGACACATACACGTGCACACAATTGGTGCCATTCACCATAATCCAATTTCATCCAACTATAAAGCTTCTCAGTTTGTTTGTATAACTCAATTGGAACAGTCGTGCTAAGGTGTTCTTACAAGTACTGTGTTTGTAAGTTTACCAATTTTGTAACATGTTATTCGAATCAATACAATATTATAGGTACAGTACTCTACTGCATTTCTGTATGTTATATGTCAGTATATACATCATTATATTAATACGCAATATATTGTACTGTATGAATATCACTGTTACTGTACCATAAAATACTACAGTACAATACAACTGTACCTATAATATATAATACTGTACTGCGATTCATCCTTGTTTAGTAAACATGGCATAGGAAACATGCATCTTATGCAAAGTCATTCATAACACTCTACATTTCACTAACCCAACTCCATCTCAGTCCTCATTAGGTCGAGTTTCCGAGACTCTACTGTACATGCTATATAGTTCATTAATAAAAAAATATATGCTTAGGCTACACTTTTGTCCTACACGTTTGTCCCTTTTACTCGAGGATTTAGTTCAATACTGGAATTTATCAGTTACTACAGACATATCTATTTTAAATATGCACAATTATTTATATTTATTTAATGCTCATTTCAAGCTCTGTAAAATTCAGTTTAATTTTTCTTCCTACATCGAGTATTACAGAAGTTATTGATACATTTGGGAAGCTACACATTTGTCCAGGCCGTGGTATCTAAGAAATATTGTGTACTTTCCAGTCAATAAATTCATAATTTAATAAAGACATAAATCTGTATTGTTCCAATTGAAGAAGATGGCCTATTTAGAGGAACATCTCTTAATTCTATGAATTTTGCTATGTATAACAACACTATGAGCAATGCTCAGTAAATGTTTGTTAGAATTATGATCAAGACTAGACACTTTTTAATTCTAAAACAATGCCTACATAGTATAATATTATTATTTACCCAGCAATAAAAAATCTGTTATTCGTGTTGAAATTTATACTTAATGTCTGTTCACGGTAGGAATTGACTTCTGAAAGGCCTTTTTCCCTACCATAAATCTATTAAATAGTAGGATATTGGTAGGAAAAAAGACCTTTCAGAGAGTAATTCCTACCGTGAATGGAATATAAGTTAGTTTTAGAATTTACACACTTGGAAATTTGATTGTGGTAGTAAAAGAAAAGTATTTTCCAGTTTAAACTTTTTTTAATTTTTTGTACAGTTTTAATACTTCCAACAGTCTGTCATTTGAATGTAATTTTTTTTGTAAGAAAAATCTTGTATATTTTCTAAAAGTACACATTTGAAGATTTCATTTGATGTATGATACATTATATTTGGAATAAGTGAAAAATTCGATATTCTTCACATTTTCCTCCCATTTAAGCCGATTACAGCCTGCACAGAAGGTGTGTGAAGAATATTCTATAGTTGTATTTTACAGGGCTCTAACTCATTTTATGAATAAACAGATTTTGCTATATAGTTTGTCCATATACTATTATAGGGTAGTTACATTTATCTTCTCAAGAATTTTCTTTGAATACAGTAAGACATTTTAATTTTGAACAAAAATATTTAGTATAAATTATTATACTTCTCCAACGCCCAATAACTAGAGACCCTGATTTGTGGTAAATAAAACCACAGGATTTTGTTATATAAAAAGTTGTATTTCAGTATAAAATGTCATTAAATAAAAGGGTAAAACCATGATTTTCAGTAAATAAAAAGTTTAATTTCAGTAAATAAAAAAGTAAGCCCCTAGAGGTTTTTATGGTAGTTTTAATAAATTAACTCGCATAGCTTTAAAAGTATTTGCACGGAATTATTTTATAATACAAAAATTTTCATACCTTTTTTCAACATACTTCACGTCAATCACCAAAGTACAAAGACAACAAACATTGTTTCCAAATTTTCGATTTTCATGTTATTGCGTTTATCTGACATAATGTTGGAATATGCCGAAAATGCACGTTCACTGTCAACATTAGACACTGGAATCCATATTGCTTTTATGCTGTTGATGGCAAACTCTTCATGGTCTTCTTTCAGTCCACACAATATGTCCAAAATGTCAACTTTTTTAGTATTGCTTTGCAAAGCTCTCACTTGTGTCTACAGCGCATAGTGTCCTCTTTGAAAATTAATTTCAGAGCACGATTTTAAAAATGGTTTTTTCCGAGCTGATTGGTAGAGATCAGAATTAACTTGTTTTGTCACAATCGAGCGAGTGTCAAAAAGAGTACCAATGTTTTCAAAAAAATGTTTTGGGTGGGTCTGACTGATAGAGTGAATTCAGCCTTCCTAAATATTGAAACTGACTTTTGATATTTGCTTGTTTTAGAGTTGGAAGAATTTTCAATTATTCCTGTTTTTTCTCTTCGTAGCTCATGCCAGAAATCAGTTTAAAATTTCTTTGTAGCTCTGTCACTTTACCTTACAGCTTATGACTGAAGGCATAGGTAGAAACTTCGAGTATAGTAATTAATTCCACCAATTCAGAACAGTGTTCAATTAAAAATGTTGCTTGGCATTCAATCAACATTACGGTTACTTTATCATTTCACATATCCTGGAAGTTCTTAAGTGCTGCTGTCACCTCCTCCAATGTGGAAAAATATTCCACTAGATTCACCAAATATTCACAGAGGTACACCACTGAACAAAAGCAGGAGTTCCATCACGTTAAAACGGGGTTTGGAAATAGCTTAGCAGACTTTTCACCTGTACTGTATTTTTCATTCAGAAATGCTAGATAATTATGTTTTCTCTTTCGAGTGGTCAGAAATGCGGCCTTTGCTTTAGCTACACACTCATTCTGCTCTGGCAGTTTTACTAACCAATAATTTTGAACCTAATTAAGTTTGTAGTCCTAGCACTATATGCAGAAAATCATCGCATAAGAGAACTTTCAAAGAAGTCACACATTTCGTCATGAAACTTGCACCATCTGTCACAACACAGACTACCGTTTCATAAGAAATCTCATACTTGGTGATGTGTCCACAAGTACCCGTGAACATTGTGTTGCTGAAGCGTTCTGCAAAACTTTAACTTTACCAACAAACAGGCCTTGCTTTGAATCAGCATGTAATGTTTTCAACAAAATAACAAAAACACACCGTCCTTTTCTATCAATTGTCTCATCACAAAGAATTGCAACGTGCTGATTTCTTATATTGTTCTTGAAATTATCCGCTTGACTTTGGTTAACTTCTGGGATCCAAACACTTATTATAATTTATGCCTTAGGGAAGTCTCCTCCACCTAAAACCGAATTGTAGGCATACTCATTTTTGATAGAACAAACTAATATTAGGATATGTTGGTTAACAAAGTGTGTATACACTAATTTACTAGCCTATTTCACTATTTGTACTTAAGATAAACATTTTAAAAATAATCCATATCAAACATTCCTATCTCATCTGTTTTTTTTGATAAATTATTAAATAATCAAGTGTTAAAAAAACACCATTTTGTCATTAGGAAAATAAAATCAGAAAATAATGGAAAGTAATAGGCCCTTATTTGCTCTGATTTTTAAATAATAAAGGATTTTTTTTAAAAAAAACCCTTCAAAATTGCTACTTTTCACATATTTATCCATCCAACATCGCATAGAAGGATCTAGTTTTTCAATGGGAATATTGACTTCCATAAATGTTTTCGTGGTATCAATAATGAATTCTTGGTGGTCTTCCTTTGAGTTTTTAGACTTTATTAGACAATTTTCAAGGGTTGTTTGTTTTTATGATTCAGAAACATTACTTTTCTTTCGTTTATGCAAAGCACTATTAATGTGCTTCAAACACGTGTCTTTTCTGAACCAGTGTGCGTGTTGCACAATTTGCACATAATTATTTTTTTAACTTTATCAAATATATAAAATCCTTCTTTTTCAAACTCACGCTCTCGTTCAAAAATACTTAAAACTGTAGGCATGCTTACATATAAAATAAATAGAGGAAAGGTTAAAATAAAAATAATCTTACTAAAGCAACGTTAATATCAAATGACCTTGATGGTAGTGATATCATCAGGAAGCCAAAGTTATGAGTGTATCGAGATTTCACTCTAGCTTAGATATGGCGTTGTTTTTTGTTTCTAATTCTTTAAATACTTACCTTGGGTGCCCAATATGGTCGTTGTTGTCTTTACCAATAACATAATAAAATAATTTAAATGTCACTTATGAATTTTTATATGTTACTTAGGAGTCTTCCCTATGTACTTTGCCACATTTGGGAGCAATGGTGTAATAGGCCTAATATCCTCTTGAAAGTTAAATGTTTAGACTATATTAGGTTGTTGTTTTTGTGCTGCTTCTATGTACCCATTTAGGCTCTCTGCATCTTTATACTAATGGGGTATGGATGAGGAAGATATAATTTAGAAGAAATGTACCCCAATTTGGGGGAAGAATAAGTATAAAATACTTTAGCAATTATAGACTAATGAAAACCAAAGTTAAGACTTTTTAGTTTTATCTGGCAACAGCAATTTAATCAGTAGTTTATTGTTACCTGATATATTGTCACTCTTAAAAATGTTCCATTATGTCACAATTTTTTGTTTGAGATAAATTTTTTTTACTTAAACCAGTAATTTGAAAAATCATAATTTTGGATGATCATGAATACATTTTATGTCAATAATCTTTCAATTATAGAATTTTATTTCAAAGGACACTTTACACACTTAAGAAAAAATTAACCTTAAATGTCTTTCATATAAAATAGTTTTACTTTTCTCAGATTACAGGACACATATTTTTTATCTGGATGTAAGCATTCACAAATTTTATTTACCACGGTCACATGATTACAACACACTCCTTGGCTGAAGATGTAATTAAATTTAAAACAACTTTATTTGAAGCTGCAGAAAATGGTTTATTAGCAGTTGTTCATTTTATTATTGGTGTAATAATAATTTTTAATTTCAATTTCCTATATTATGGCGGTGGCCAACAGTCGTAAGACCTATAACACGCCTGCACTGAAAAGTACACAAGTACCTTACAAATACATATAATAACACGAAAAAATAAGATAAACAATAATAGCTAAATAATTATATATAATTATGAATAGTTGTTAAAAAATAGTAAATAGTAATCATAAGAATAAAAATTAGCAACAATAACAAATAACTAAAGAGTAGTAAAGCATACATATTTTAAAAACAGCAACAAAAGTAAAAAATAAAACAAAAAATTGTAAATTTAAATATTATAGGCAGAACCTCTACAGGATAAATTATTGATGGAAGTTCCATAACTAACTCTAGGTTTAACTTTTATTTAATGATAGAAGTCGAATTCAACAAATCTAGAATTGGTGCTATGGATACAATGGCCTATAGGACTCACCTTTTAAGAGCTATTGAGAAAAATAATTTTCGATTACAAGAAACCCGAGAGGGGATATGAACACCTACAGGATCAAGAGCAAATTTGCAAAGGAATTTTGCTATTGAAATATTAAAAACAAAAAGGGCATCACAATAAAGTCTACGAGAGAAGAGAGTTTGGAGCCCTAAGATATTTCGAATTCTGTCATACCATAATAAATCCGGTAAAGTCTGTTATCCAGGAGAACAACAAGATCATAAATATAAAGGGTGTATGGCTCATTTTTATCCTACTTTCCCTACTTTCCAGTAGGAAAGTAGGAAAAGTCCTACTTTTGAGAATTTTGACCTCCAGAAGAAAGAAACCGTTTGGTTTTTATAGGTTTAAGTATGAATCTTACTTTTTGATGGTAATTTAGCACAACAAATTATCGTATCATAATGTGTCGCGCTGTTTGAATAAATTTGATTCATGCCTGAACGCTTGTACAGTATCTTTGAAATTCAATGGTTATAAAATTGTTTTTGGAGGTAGTGTTATAATGAACTATTTCCAACTAGAATAGGCTAAAGTAAAAGGCTTGTTAAGCTATCCTTGTGCTACCTTATAAAAATACTTATGTTGAGCGAGGATTCTCACAAACATGAACTATCTTATTGGCAACAGGACCTGTCTTTCTGAGGCATCCATCAGAGGCATGCATTCTACCAAATATGGTCTTAAATATTACAAATTGAGGCTGAGCAGAAGAAACTAGAGCAAGAAGATAAAGATAAAATAAAAAACCAAAGTTAAGAGTATCAAGAATATAGGAAAGTTTTGGAAAAGAAATCGCAGAAGACTAAAGAGGCAATGAAAAAGAGAACCTGTTAGAAAAGCAAGAATCTGAAGCTTAAGAAGTTGTTCAACCTTACAAGTCATTAGTGGCAGAAGCGAATGAAAGAATTAATAATGCAATGAAAATCAATTATCAGAAAGGTTTGCAAATAGCTCAAACTACGCTAGAAGCTCTGGACAAAAAATTGGAAGAAAGTGACTCTGCTTTTGAGAAAATATGAAACAAACAAAATATAATTCAAAAGAGGAAGACAGCAATGTTTGACTACTTTTATGCAAGTTAATATCTATCTGCGTGTAGCCCGAACGGGTAGTGAGACACGGTGCTAATAATTATTAATTATTAGCAATATATATCAAAGAAACCAAAAACAACTGAAGGAGTGATTAGTTTATTTTTTTGGCATATAACCCTGGTAACAAGACGCGGTTGTAAAAAAATATATTTAATAAATTAAAATTATAAATATTTTATGTTTTTGATTCTCAGTCTGCATTTTCATATTATACATATTAAGGTTACTGTACTGTAAAACTTATAGTTTAAACCAATTAAAGTTAATTCAAAGCGAAATTCTTTTTTTTCTTATCACAATGTCTTACTACCTGTTTGGGTTATAAACTCACCCTAAGTACACTTGACCGAGTTTTGAACCTCAATCTTCCCTCATCGGCAGTAGAGTCTTCTGCGAGAATAGCACCTTAGACCAATGGTTCTTAACCTTTTATTACTCACGGTCTCCTAAATATCCTAAAATATTTTCTTGACCCCCTAGTTTTTACTAACATAATAATCATTAAGATTCATTCTAAAATAATGAATCTAATTAGTGATTATAACAACAAACAAATATACAGACATTATCTTACATAGATGTATTTAATCGGACCTCTGTTGTTGAACACTTTCCACTAATTAAATTAGTTTCTTCTTGTTTCATTTGCTATTTGTTTCAATGCTATTTTCATGCAGGAGTCAATTATTTTGCTGCTTCGTTTTAATATTTACCATCGCGGAAAATATCTTTTCGTATAAATAAGTAGAAACAAAAGGCAGTAAATTTTGAATGGCGATGGTAAACAGATGGGGATTTATCTTTCCGAACATGTCTCCAAAATTGCACCGAACTTTTCTTTTTGTAAACTGAGATCAGACTTAAATTACTTTGTTAACTCCGTCAGTGTGTCCTTGTCTGTAAATGATAAATTGTTTTTTTCCCAGTTATTCAATGGATCTTGAATCCACAATTTTCTGCTATCAAGTTGATTATTTGGAAAATATTTATCGAATTTTCCTACTAATTTCTGAATATCACATTTGATTAAAGAATTTATATGCAGTTTATCAAATTTAAAATTGTCATCTGAAATCATTTGCAAATAGTTCAGAAAATTTTCAAAAACATCTACTTCTATTCTTTGAATACAATTATGCATTTTCATTTTCATCACTTTTATTTTACTTTCCATAGTAAAAATATTAAATTAGTTTCATTATTCAGATAAATTTAGCTGATTTAGAATGGAGAAAATATCTGTCAAATATGAAAGTTTTGCTATCCATTTCCTATTATCCAAATAATTAATCAAGCTGGATTTTTTTTATCATTTTAAAAAAAACTTTTTTAAAATTCTAATAAACGATCAAGAACTTTTCCTTGCGACAACGATTTAATTTATTTGTGCGGTAGTAGTGGTACATGGCACCAACCGGCACCAACTTCCTCACAAAGAACAGCAAACAGTCTAGAATTAATTACATTTGCTTTGGAAAGTGTTGGAAGACACAAAGTGGAAAGAGGAGTTGTCATGAGAGTGAAAAGCGTATATGATCCTAACATGAGTTGTGTTAACACAAAGTGGTTCCAACTAAACAATTGATTGAAGAAAGGAAATGTCCTCTCACCACTAATATTTGTAATATAAATGGTAATGGTCATGAATAAATTGACAGGAAAACCTATGGGGTTAAGATTGAAAGCCATGATGTTTGCTGATGACATGATGGTATGGGGGGAGTAGGAAAAGGAAGTACAGGAACAACTACTACAATGGAATGGGGAAGTAATAAAGTGTGGAATGAAATTTAGCATGGAAAATCGAGAAGTGATGGTAATGACAAGGAAAAAAGTAAGGCCTAACAAACCTGTAAGGTTGGATGGAGTAGAGCTGAGAAAAGTATAAAATGTGAAATATCTTAGAAGCGTGATTGATGAGAATGGTGAAAGTAGAGAGGATTTAATGAGAAGAGGGCAACAGGTAGAGTTGCTCTATAGTTGCCTAAAAATCTGCTATTTAAAAGAGATTTAAGAGAGACTGGGGGCTGTATGTAAGAACTTGACCTAGTGAGTGCTAGTGGACACTAGCGTGGGTTTGTTTACATCATCAAAGGCTAAAAGATGGAGGGATAGTGTGCTCAGGACTGCACTATAAATCCACTAAACATTCACTGATGTTCTTGCATATCACCCTAAGAAAGTGGAGGCAATGGGAATGAAGTTATCAGGGGAAGAGTTGGGGTACAGGGAGTACATGAGATAGTAGAGGATGCAAGACTGAGCTGGCATGGGCATGTAATGAGGATGGAAAAAGAGAGGATGCTGAATAAACTGTTGGAAATGAAGTGTGTGTGAAAAATACCGCAGGTGAGGCCAAGAATGAGATGGTAGGAACAGATAACAGAAAGTGTTCAAGTGAGAGGAGAAGAATGGAAGAAACTAAAGCAGGAAGAGTGGTGGAAGGATAAAGGAAGATTGAGGCATTTTGCTAATCTGACCCAGCCAAAGGCTGGAAACAGTTGATGATTATGATTATGGTCATTCAATCTCAAATATCCCAAACAGATATTCTTATTGGAATTTTTCATTGCGTTTTGTAAACACCATGCATGAGTTCAAAATGTGTTTGTAAAGTTTTTTTGAAAATACTTTAGAAAATTAAGAAGAGTGGGACAGTGACACAATTGTCCAATTTAAAGGATTTTTGTAGTTTTTAAATAGTTTTGAAACAGGTTTCTTACATGAAATTTTCTCTGGTATATTTTATCACACTGATATATTTTATCACACTGTTATATTATATAATATTTTGCAATCCAAATATATTGATATTTTATGCTGTTTTGAGAAAGTATGGATATTTCATACTGTTTGGATACAATTTCAGAAGTTAAAACCCTGTTTCAAGAATTTGGGTACAGTGGATTTGAAATATGGTGGCAGAAATCATCTCGCTGAATTTCAACAAGATCAGTAAAAAAAAAAAGAGATACAGCATATAAATGATGAGCCTAAGCAACACTTCAAACGGCTATTTAATGAAATTTGTGATCACCTATTGATACAAATTATTGATAGGTTTTAATAATTTCATGATCTGTATTTCTTTCTCTTTTGTATCATACTAAATTTAGTACTCTCACTCATAAAAATACAATTCCTGAGGAGCATTTTAACAAATTGAAAGATATGGTCCTATCTTCTACTACATGCGACTTATAATAAGCTTGTTGTTGTGTATAGTTCGAAAGAATTTAAAGATATGTCTGCAATGAAAATTGTTCAATAGCTGAGACAAAATTATTTAGACTCGGTAATGCCAGAAGTGTATAAATTGGTTACCCTAATATGGACAATTTCGTCCACAACAGCAACTGTAGAGTGAACATTTTCTGCTGTGAAAATTGAAAAGAATAAATCTTTCTGTAGCTCAAATCAAGGCAAGGGAAGATTAACTTGAATTTTGATGATTTCAATTGGGAAAAACTTCTTAAAAATCTAAGAAAGAATACTCCTTTTAAAAATAAAGTTATTGACCACTTTACAATAAAATCCCGTAGAATGGACTTTATTTTCAAATAAAATTGAATAAGAAACTATAATTTGTGTGAATATAATTGAATAAGAAACTATAATTTGTGTGAAAATAAGTGTTTTTTTTACAAGTGACAGTTTTATTATGCTTAGCCTTGTAGCCTATATTCTAATGTGGTAATATTAACAAACACTCTCGTTAGACAGGTGCACCATCTATCAGTATAGATAAGAATCCTTAAAGGGAATTTAATTACAGTTAGAAAAAGTTGTCATGGATCATAAATTAAACAAAGTCATGGGGTGGAAGGGGGCAGAGAATCTTTTATGTTGGTTGGGAGAGGGGGTAGATAATTTTCCATGTGTGGTGGTACAGGGAGTTAGTGAATCTTGCATGGTGGTGAGAGAGGGGGATAGAGAACCTTGTATGGGGGTGGGAAAGTGGGTAAAAAATCTTGACCCCCCTCTTTATCTTCACTTGGTTGGACATGTAAAATAACCTCTAAATAGCTTTTAATGGAACCCATTATTTCATATTTTTTGTGAGATAGACCACCAAACTTCTGTTGTGAATACTAGAGAACATCCTATTTGTTAATTTTATCAAAATACGCCATTGGATTATTTGCCTCTAACCCATAAAGGTAAAGTTAAGTGTATTCACTAACAATTATCAGAAATTTATTTGTATCTATGACTTTAATGACATTAGAGATAATTTTCAAATAATGATTATAAACGAAAAGAAAAACTTTATACATATGCAAAATAAGATAAGGTTGTCTAGAGAAAGTCAAATTAGATAACATTGGTAATTAGATTTATTTAAAAACTACATTAAAACTCACATTTTTCTCAATGAGATTAATTCATCTTCTTTAAAATTAAATGTTTCTTCTAGCTACTTAACTATGAATTTTTAACACCATTTTTAACATAATTGAATAATATGTTACATTGGATTTATTTTGCCATTAGAGATAATTTTCAAATAATGATCATAAACGAAAAGAAAAACTTTATACTTATGCAAAATAAGGTAAGGTTGTCTAAAGAAAGTCAAATTAGATAACATTGGTAATTAGATATATTTAAAAAGTACATTAAATCTCAAATTTTTCTAAATGAGATTAATTCATCTTCTTTAAAATTAAATGTTTCTTCTAGCTACTTAACTATGAATTTTTAACACAATTTTTAACATAATTGAATAATATGTTACATTGGATTTATTTTATAGTGGAAAAACAGAGTTCCAAACAACGCAGCAAAACAGAGCTCGACGAACAGTTCAGTTTGAACGCCGTCCCAGTCAGAGATATGCTCGCAGACAATCTCATGTTCTTCGAGAACGTCAAAGGTAGTACACAACTATAAACTTTTAAATGCTGTTATTTATGTTATTTTCTATTTTATTTTTTTGTTTTACATACATTCTCTACTACTACCCAGTAATTAAATAGATGCTTTGCTTGCAAAACATTATAATAACTCTTTTTTACTTAATGTTAATATTGTTTAGATTGCACTATCTAGATTCTAAATTAAAGCCTTGTCTACACAAATTCCCCTCCCTCTCACCCCCCCTCCCCCAACCCAAACTATAGGCAATACGGTTACAACTAATATTAAGATGTTATCTTTGCATTGCACTAGGTCAATATTTATAAGAATGTTAGGGTTTGAATCATGTCTGGTTTTCATATATTGTCTCCACACAAATAAAGAAGGATCATCTCAAATTTACCCTTATAATTCCTGCCACTCAAATTAAGTTATTATTAACACATACCACAAAAAAAAAATTGACCTTGTATTTACTTTACAAGCAACTGTTCTAAATGGCAGGAACAAATTACACTATTTTAAAGTATATACCATACATAAAAAATGTATTATTCTGGGAATGTATTATATAATATCATAAATAAGCCACTATGACGTACGAGCCATGCTATAAAGAAATATTACACCCGCCATCTCCATTAAAATTCGACCTCAGAATTAATTTCTTTAAATCAAGTCTATTTACCAATTCTTAGGATAACTTCATTAATAACGTTATTCAAAGTTTAATTATTGCAAACAAATAGTCTCTCTGATTTTCATAAACTCGTTATATCTGCTATTAAATAAAAAATTACTAATAGGACAAACCTTGTGATATAAACAATGTATATGTTGATTCAGTTTTATCTTATTGTCATTATTAATTTATCTATTTCAATACATGCTGTAAAAAAAGGCAATATTTTAATTTTTAGTTGGTGTATAAGCTAAATATGTTGTTGAGGGGCTGCTATTATTCTCATTTCCGTTATCCTTAAATTAAGCTATATATCTTGGAACAAAATTTTTTATTTTTCTATTTATTTTTTGCCAATATTAAATTACATTTTGAACCTGTTTTTTAATCTAATTTATTTTTCGAATGTGTATATCTTTGCCATTTTTATAAATTTACCTCCAAAGCACACAAAAGCTGTGGCCCATTATAGGCCCTAAAATTAAACCTTAAAATTAATATTATCACTAAATGTACCTAGTGCCAGAAAAGGATAGCTAAATTAATTTGTTTACTCTTAGAACTACCATTGGTTGGCGGCGTAAGCCACTCATATTTTGAATAAAGTATATATTTTTTTCACCTACCAAGTTATTTGAATATGTGATTAATTTTACATAAATAATATTGCAAATGTTATTTATTATTAAAAAATTTTCTGGTTTATAGACTCTTAAAACATTGTTTGCTATATGGCATTTTATTTACTCCCATTTTTTCACCTGACAGTAATGATGTCGTACATACTTAGCTTTTGACTTATTTCTATAAAAAATAAATAAATTTGCATATACATATTGTTTAGACATTTATACTTAACTCATAATTCTAGTATGTACTATATAGTACTAGTTGAAATGTTTTGAACAAAATTATATTGGTTAAAACTCGAGTTGTATTATTTTTTTAAATTTTATTAGCTATGTTCATTGTTTAGAAATACTCAGCAGAAATGTTCGTGTACTGATAATAGCAGTATTATTCCTAGCAGCAGAAGATGTTCTATTGAAGTAGATAAACCCGAAGAACAACAAATTGAAGACACTACAAAATTAGGTATATTCAAATAATATGTTTTTTATTAGTTTCACAAACATATTTTATTCAATTTATTATTTTTGAAGAATATGTTTAATCTTTATGCTGTATTAGGGGTGTAACAATGAAGAAATAAATGGTTTTCACAAACTGAGAGATTATAAAATCCAAAAGGGTATTTCAATTATAATTTTTATTTTCTAAAAGTAAGAGGATGTTAAGTAAACATGATATACTTAAAAACGTTTTATTTTGTACGACCCAAACCAATAGTTAGATGTGATCTAAATAGTAATAATTTTTTTAATATATTTATCCTGAATACCTTAAGATTTATATCAAAACATGAAGGCAGATAAATAAGATAAATTTTGCATGAAGGCAATAAGATTACCATATCTTAATTTGAAATTTGAGGCTTGTAATTTTATATTGTGTTAATGACAAAACTCCTTAGTTTTAAATGTGATGGATTGCAGTGTTTCTATCTTTACATTTATGTGTTTTGTATTGTAGCACTAATTAAAGTTCAAGCCAGGTCTTTCAACGAAGGAGGAAAAAAAAAATTCTTACAAAATGGAAATAATTGAGGAATTAATTATTGAAATAAAATTTTTATTTTGCTAATTTAATTAATTTCCTTAAGAGACTTTAGTAATTAAGTTTAATTAGATCAAAAATTAATTCAAAACCAATTATTTTACTATAGTTAAAAGTAATCTCTCTTATATGTTATAGTCCAACATTAAAATCATGCAATTTTAAAAATGGGACAAATATGTCACAAAGAATTGCTTAAAGTTATTGTGTGTCTAAGACGTCACTCATAGTAGACTCGTCTGCTAATAATGGTAAGTTTCAAATCTTGGTCGGGTGTATTGAGGGTGCACTTCTATAAATTCATCTAACTTAATTTGTAATATATTAGCCTAGTTAGTTCATATACTCAAACTTGAATGGGTATTAGGTCTATGTTTTACTGTTGTATTCTGTTTTAGACTGAATTTAAAAAAAACCATATAATTAAATATTTTAATAACAATATAATTAAATATTTTAATAACAATATAATTAAATATTTTTCACACTACCATCAAATATTTAGTAAGGAACTCGATAGATGTCTGTAAGTATATTATGAAAAACTTAAGTTTACTGATCCATCTTTTGGCTTAAATGAGGCCATGGAAATCATACTGTTGTATTTAAATGCCAATTAAATGCTAAAACTTTTTTATATGCAAGAATAACCAATACTTACTCTACTCTGCAAATTTTAAACAAAATATCTAAAGGAAAAGTGTGTCAGTTTTTTCTTATATTCAGTAATTTAAGCTTTTGCACTACTTAATAAATCATATTTAATTTTTCAGTACTCTCCAAATAAAATAATTAATTTTTCTTTCTACTTTTAATGTTATTTTAATATAATAATATATTAATTTTACATTAAATTAATTTTCTCAGAAAGGCTCATTGTACTTAATATCATCATAAATAGCTTTAAAATCATAATATTTTATGATTGGTTGTATTTCAAATTATTTTATTTCAGTAATGGTAGACTCATTATCAAAACCTCATACCCCAAGCCTTGCATCCAGTTCATCTCCTTCAAGTCAAAGTCCAGTATCTTCAGTGGCCAGTGGTTGTTTGACCTTGAAGAAGAACAAATTAAACAGCACATTTAGCTCTTCTGCCATCCCAAGTAAGTCTTTCTTTAAATGATTTTTATTTAACATTTAAAAAAAAATCTGTAAAACTAATCACTGGATCCTTGTTAAAATGACACAATGAACAATATTAATTAGTTCCAAACATACATTAAAAAATCCTTTAAAATGACCCTAAAAGAACACAAAACAAGAAAATATGACCTTAAAACGAAAAATTATTAATAAAATGAGCAAAAATATCCTATGAAAAAAAGTTACCACAACCAGGGGATCAGGAACAGAATTCATGTACTCATGAGCGTTGTTTGTGATGTACCAAAAATCTGGGCCATAAAGATTACAATAGAAGGCGTTCACTGTTTTTAGAAGTAGGGGTGTACAAAGACTACGTTTTCAATCCAAATCAAATACAAGAAATATTCTTGAAGATGAATCAAAGATTGAATAGTTTTTGTTAATTTTCATAAAAATATATTGTTCTTAATTCTTGCATTAAAATCACTTTGTAAATGTTTTGTTGAATTTTTTTAAAATATTTCATTATAATCTGATGAATGAAATTACTATCACAACACACAGATTCAGGTTTTTTTTTCCATATGCTTATTAATTTGCAACAGCTCAGAATGGTAATAATTGAACATAAATGGAGGATTTCAACTATCAATATTTTTATTGGCTTAACTTTATAGTTGTTGAAGCAAGAATTTTTTCTAGTCTAAGTAGACTCTGAAATATTTTTTGATCCCAAATCGAAGCTTTGAACCCTTATTATGCAGACTAAAACATGCATACCTTTTCATTAGCTATTAAAATGGAATACTTTATATTTATACAGTGGTCTGTTTGACAATGAAATCAAAAGGGAATATTTCAATGTATTAATTAATCTTAATAGGTGCCTACCTACTTGATAAGATTTGCAATGAATTACTAAATGGCATAGAACCTTGAGTAATCAATCAATAATCACTTGATAATTATACCTAATACACTTATTTTGAAACAACGCATCAATTCAATTCCATTAATATATTTGAAATGAGCAGGATGAATAAAATAAGCAGTAGGGGAGAATAAAAATTGCATATATTGGACTATCTAAACAGTTAATATAAAAAAAAAAGAGACACTTGTTAGCTTTAACACTTGAATAAACCCTGTTAGTAAAATAAACAATCATAGAATACCCCTTAAATGACAGCGAACTAAGGGTATAAAATCGTCAATCATTTTACAAATTTTCTATTGGCATTTCTGATAGCAGTCTTTGACCCAGAGTAATTTTTTGTAAGAAATGCTGTCTATGCATTTACTTAGTAACACTCTTATAAAACACCACCATCATCATCATCATCATCAAAATAATCATCTGTTTCCAACCTGTTTTTGAGTCAATTTAGTAAAATTCTTCCATCTTACTATCTCCTTCCACCATTCTCTTCCTCTCACTTACGAACTTTATGTTATCTGCTCCTCCCTTCTCTTTCTTGGCCTCCCTTTTGCTCTTTTTCCTTCTAATTTCATTTCCGTTATTTTATTTGGCATCCTCGTTTTATCCATCTTTATTACATGCCCTTGCCATCTCACTCTTGCTTCTTCTACTATCTCATATACTCTCAGTACCTCCACTATTTCCCGTATAGCTTAGTTCCTTGGTACTTTTCTCAGCTTTACTCCATACAACTTTATAGCCTTACCAGGCCTTATCCTCTTTCTTGTCATAACTGTTACTTCACACTTTGCCATACTAAATTTCATTCCACACTCTTTCACTTCCTCATTCCGATCCTGTAGCTGTTCCTGTACTTCTGCTTCCTACCCGCCCCATACCATCAAGTCGTCAGCAAACATAATGGCTTTCATTCTTTCTTCCCAAAGTTTTTCTTCCATTTTATTTATGACCATTTCCATTACCACTACAAATAGTAGTGGTGAGATGTTACTCCCCAGCTCACTCTATTTTTTTATTTGGAAACACTCCCTTTCCCCACTCTTTTTCTTCACACAACACCTATGAACCTCGTACATGCTTTTCACTATTCTTACAATTCCTATTTCCACTTCTGCCTACTCCATCGCTTTCCAAACGTTATTTCTGGGCCAAAGTGGAGGAAAGAAGGTGGTGGTGGTGGTGTTGGGGATGATGATTATGATTGCTATCATATGCCTTTCCACATCCATAAATAACATTACTAAGTCTTTCCCAAATTCACACCTTTTTTCCCTCATCTGTTATATGGCAAAGATCAAGTCTATTGTAGACCTCTGTTCCCAAAATCTGTGCTATTCCTATTTCCAATTTCCTTTCATTTTATTTCTTATTTTCTTTTCCAGTATTTTTATACACTGGCACATTAGTGTTATCCCCCTTTGATTTGTACACCCATTCCTGTGTCATTTCTTTAAAAAAGTTATTAAAACCATATTTACCATTCTTCTGATACCTTGTTTTTCTTCCACATCACTCTCATCATCAATGTATAACCATTATATACCTACTTCACCTGGAGCTCTTATCATTTATTTCCACACCCACTTTATCCACACCCGGTGCATTTTCTTGTTTCATCCTATTTGAAGCGTCCTACACCTCTTTCCATGTGGGACCTTTTACCTATTCTGCTATTTCTTCCTGCTTCTTTGTTTCCCTCTCATTCTTTTACTCTTCCAAGTTTTAACATATCCTTAAAGTATAACAGCCATAGATACTTTTTTTTCCCTCTCCTGTCTTCTATGTTATTCCTTCTTCAGCCATCATTCTAACTTAATGTCTTTTTTCTTCCCTCCTATTTCTTACTTCTTTCCACGTTCTGTTTCAGCATAACTGTCCAGTTTTGTATCCACTCCTTTCTGGCTTTCTGTGCTACTCAC
The DNA here is from genome assembly GCA_902151445.1 of Timema monikensis. Taxonomy (NCBI): domain Eukaryota; kingdom Metazoa; phylum Arthropoda; class Insecta; order Phasmatodea; family Timematidae; genus Timema; species Timema monikensis. Next base: position 143,836 of record CABFVZ010001498.1, on the reverse strand, counting down.
TTCAATTTATTTTATCCTTATATTCTTTCTTTCTTTCCTCATTGCTATTCTTAAAATTCCTTCCCAATGCTTTATTATTCTTCTCCATTGTTTCCTTCACCCTGAAATTCCACCCTGTCATTCCCTGTCTCCTTCCTCTTTATCACCTTTCCTCCCACATACCACCTCTACAGCTCCCACCAAACTGTTCTTAAACCTTTCTCATTCCACATCTACTCTTTGCAGCTCATTCTTGGGCATTAAGCCTCTTTCCTTTCTTAGTTACAGTTCTCTTTCCTCTTCATTTTTTAGTCTCCACACCCTTATTCTTCTTTCTTGTCTTACTACTTTTCTCTTACATTCCCATCCTTTATGTCTGCCACAAACAATCTGGTTAACATCTATGGACACACTTGGTATTAACCTTGATTTAAATAGTCTGCTTTCTCATTTCGTCATTAATGAGAAACTAGTCTATCATCGACATTTGCTGCCGATCCCAAATGTATCTAACAATCTTAATGCTTTCTCTTTTCTTCTTATTCCAGCTGTTTGCCACTTTAATTTTATTTTTTACACATAATTCTAACAGTCTTCTACCCTCCTAGTTATCTGGCTCTGTGGTGTAGTGGTCAGTGCACCTGGTGTTGAACCTAGGTGTCTTGGGTTTGATTCCCGGCTGGTACCTCGAGTATTTTTCTCTCATGGGTAACAATCCCTACAGTCACCAGGAGTTGGTTAATTAGGCTCAAGTTATTGTTTAAGACTCCAACTTGCTCCACACCTTCATAATCACTATCATCATATCATCTCATTGCGGGTATGACGTGTATACAACCTCCATAGGTGTACCCTGGGCAACACACGGTGGCAATCTGGCACTTACTTTATTTTCTCAAGTACTTTGGTTTGTTTCGGCCAACGGCTTACTAAGCCTGTCATGTTCTACACCTGAGTAGCTGGGAGGCTGTTTATAGGTCTTCAATAAGACCTTTTATTGGTGGTCATAACCTTCTGTAACCAATACTACGGGTGCTGATGATAACTTAGCTCATCATCACCAGCCTTCACACTCCCAGTCCACCCAGGTGGGAGCCAACTCACCAGACCTCTTTCCAAGCTTGTTGGTTTTAGCCCTGACCAGTCTCCTGTCTCTCATCTGTATCTGACCTGGTATCCACTGGGGTTCTACCCAATTTCCACCAGATTACTCAGAACCTAAGGTACACCACTTGGTGGTGAGACCAGAATTAAGTAGGAGAGGCTAAGCAGAACCCACTAGGCAAGCTCCTTGTATTGCACATTATTACCCTGTTTGTACCCTTAATAAAACTTCACTATTTAAAATTGAGGGTAACGAAAGTCACATATGATAAGTTTACTTTTTTTTTTTTTAGAAGCACTCATTTCTTATTTCACTACATTCTACACTCACTGTTATTAATCTTACAAGAGACAGTACGAGGGAAAGACACAATTCTTTATTAATTCTATCAGAAACGAACAATGTATGAAAAACCAATACAAACGAGGAATGAACCCAGAGTAAATGTTAACACACAATACATTTACTGAACACCGAGCTACTGGTCTGATAAAGCCACGTCTCACCCAGGTTCCCAACCAACTCTTTGGTCTCACTCAAGTGATAGTACACAAACTTGTAATGTATTGCTTTTTGCTGTGCCTGTGTTGCTCTGCTTTCTACTTTTTGTGTGATGTAACTCATTTAAATAACAATGTGAACGACGAAAGCTTATTGGAATATAAAATTCAAGGATTGGAACATTTCACGCCTACAAAACATTTAACATTCAACCAAAAATGGTGCTGTGATCGGCCAGTTGATTTCAATCAAAGTGTTGACCAAGCCTGGCTTAAAGGATGGATTTTGTGCAACTTAACATACACAAATGGCTCCATCTTCTACTTATTTTCAAGTTTCATTCATCTAAATACTTATTTTTAAGAAATATTTCTCTTACATTTTGATGCATAACAAGTTATTCTTAATCCATGTGATTTAGTTAATAGATTGAAGTTAAAAACTATCTCAAGCTTATTTAATGCCTTTTTTTTTTAACATTCTGTTAATGTAACTTCAAACCTTAAAAAGTGGTAGTAGTAAAATATCAAAAACAAAGTAAATTATGTTTACTTCTTTGGCAGAAAATCAACTAATCTTGAACGAATTGTTTGTTTTTTCAATACCCCAGCTTATATTATTTAATTCAAAACCAAATGCATAATTACTTTGTCTATTTTATGACAACAGATTAGTGTTAATATTCAAAATTTACCAATAGTTTTTACCTTTTTTTAGCTCCAAATACTACCGTGGTGAATACAGCAGAAGATCGACTTGATTCTTTACTTAAGAGTTTGGTCAAAGAAACTGCAGATGCTATCAACAATGACGATTCAAGAAATGATGCTGCTACAACAGCTTCAATCATGAGCAAGACAGAAGGTATGTAAATAAGAAGTATTCAGAATTTCAGATTAGAATACAAAAGCTTCGGGAAACTCTTTAGATCCAACTACTTAACCGATTATTATTTTACTGTATGTTGAGTATATTTTTACAGACATTTAATAAAAAAACTTTTTTCTGTTTTTCTTAAGATTTCAGAGGGGTTAAAATAATGTATTACTCAATTAACTCAATTATTACAATTCTGTCATTGATTTTATTTCTGGTGTGGCCAGAAGAACTGACATAGAGAATAATATGGAATGTGTCTGGATTGAAATCACAACATTTGATCGCCAAAAACTGTTAATTTGGAACAAATATCTTTCTCCCCAAATAACATTCGAAGCATTTAAGAATTACTTTACATTTCTTGAAGGTGCTTTGGCTAACTATCCCTATCCAATAATACTATTCGGTGATTTTAACTGCCCCAAAATTGATTGGAAATATCATGCTCAAAGTGTTTCACATTTCTACATTAAATTACCCGCCTCGGTGGCGTAGTTGGCTAACACGCTTGTCGTGTTGAGCTCGACCACCGAGGACAGGGAGATCGAGGTTCGAATCTCGGGTTGGGTGAACTGGGGGTGGTTTTTCCTAAATGGTTTTCCACTCTCCTTCCACGCAAATGCGGGTTCACTTCCTCTAATTCAACCTTCCCAATTCCTAATCCATTAGCGTAATTAGTACTTAAAAAGCGTATAACTCGAATGGGTAGTAAGACGCGGTGCTAAATATTAAAATTACATTAAATTAAAAGCTACTCAACTTCTTGCTCTAACCTAATAGGATTAGAACAACTTAATGAAGCTTATAATGACACTAACCTCCTTGACCTTGTTTTTGATCATTTTCACCACCCCTTAGTAACTCATAGCTAGTCGATATTTATTTAGCTCATCCGCCCTTATCGATTTCACTTTATGTACCTATTGTTACAAAAATTAATGACACTCCCACCACTTATATTGACTATGCATGGGGTGATTATTTTTTATCTTTACAATGACCTGGCCACTGCTAATTGATCTTGTGTTATTCTACTACGGATGTTAATTTGGCTGTAGATAATTTTACCAATTCAGTCCAAAGGAAAATCAAAACGCATATTCCTCAAATTACCATTCCACATTCATCCAAATTGGTTTTCTTCTTCTCTTAAATATTATATTAGGAAAAAAAAATCAATTTTTTCAAAAAGTTTAACAAATAAAGGTGTATTCTAATCACATTTTTCTCACTTTCGTAAATTAGTTAAAATTACTTTGATTATAGACAGAGCAAATTGGATGAACTCAATTGAAAATAGTATTAAATGCAAACCCAAGGAATTTTGGAAATTTGTTAAAAACGATTGTGTGAATAAAGTTTCCCCGTCTAACCTAGAAATTTAATGGCAGGATTATAGCAGATCCTGTATTAATTGCTAATGAATTTGGGAGTTACTTTTATTCCGTTTATAGTTCAACCCTTACTGTCTTACCTTGCCTCGTTATTGAAACTAGCGCGCACTTGTATCCATGTCACATTACATCCTTGGATGTCGCTAGTTCTATAAAAAAAGCTTGAGTTCATCTAGCTGTGCCGGGACATATGGAATTCCAAGTTTTATTGTTAAAAGCTGTGCCAGTATTTTTAGCCTTTTGTTAGCCTTTATCTTTAACATTAGACTATCAAATGAAACTTTTCCTTTTACATAGAAACAATCTGTTGTCATAACTATTTATAAAAAAGGGAAAAAAACAAATATTTGTAATTATAGAAATTTCCCACTTAAACACTTTCTCCAAAGTATTTGATAAAATCACACATTAGCATACTTTCCACCAGCTTAAAATAAATAAGAAATAATCAACATGGCTTTTTAAAAAATAAATCTAATGTCACTAATTTAGTAGAATTTCTTGGGCATGTTGCCCCTCAAGTCTCTGCCTAAGGTCAGGTTGATGCTATTTATTATGACCAAAGTAAGGCATTTGACTTATGTCACCATAGTATTATTCTCTCTAAGCTTGGTAATTTCTGCCTCTCTCAATCATATGTAAATTGGTTCAGCAGTTATTTGCATGAAAGATCATTCACTATTAAAATTGATTCACACACCTCATACATTTTCAGCCCCCTGTGTAATACCACAGGGTTCTAATTTAGGTCCTCTTATCTTTAATGTGTTTATTATTATTATTATTATTATTATTATTATTATTATTAGCACCGCGTCTTACTACTCGTTCGGGTTATACGCACTTACGCTAATGTGTAATGGTAGGGTGATTGTGAGATGAAATGAAGGACCTACAGTTTAACTTGGAATCCGAACCACGGTGGTGGCCTGGCATTCCACACATTCACAAGATGTCTTGTCAGAGGTGTAGGAAGGGTTTTTGAAATCAGATAAATCTGTGCCGGGACCGAGGATTGAACCCCGGCCGTCAGCATAGAAGTCTGACACCTTACCCCTAGACCACCAGGTCACAATGTGTTTATGGATGGCATTGGTAAATATTTGAACTTATCTAGTTATTTACTCTTTGCTGATGATGTAAAATCATTAAAAAATATCAAATCTATTGCAGATTGTATAGCGTTACAAAATGATTTAAATAGTATTTTACAATGGTCTTTTGAAAATGGAATGTATATTAATAAATCTAAGACCAAATCTATATTATTTACTAGGCAAACTAATCTTTTTTATTTTACTTATAAATTGGGCAATGAAAACATATTTCGCACCCTTTTTATTAATGATCTTGGTGTTCTCCTGGATAACAAACTTTTTTTTTCACTACCAGGTTGGCCATGTAATTTCCCAGTCATTGAAATTACTTGGACTTTTTAAATTTATTATGTCATCATTTAAGAAAGTTGACTGTTTTTTATGTCTGTACTACGCACTGGTTAGATCTAAGTTAGAATATGCTACTGTTGCTTGGAATTCCATTACCTTAACTGTCTCCCTTAGGTTGGAAAACGTTCAAAGAAAATTTGTCGCTGCGTGCTATGATAAATTCTTTAGTAGCCGGATTTATTATGATTATGACAGAATTGGAGGTTCCAAACTCTCTTCTCTCGTAGACTTTATTGTGATGCCCTTTTTGTTTTTAATATTTTCAATAGCAAAATTTATTGCAAATTTGCACTTGATCATGTAGGCGTTCATATCCATTCTTGGGCTTCTCATAATCCAAAATTATTTTTTCTCAATAGTTCTTATAACGTGATCCCTATAGGTCGTTGTGTCCATAGCGCCAATCCTAGATTTGTCGAATTCGATTTCTTTCATAAAAGAAAAGCTAAACTCAGAGAATTATTTAAGGATATCCCATATAAATAATTTATCATGTAGAAGTTCTGCCTATAATATTTAAATTTACAAAATTCTGATTTTTTTTTTTTCATTTTGTTTTACTGCTTTTAACCACTCTATAGTTATTTGTTATTATTGATATTTATTATTATTATTAATTACTTTTTTTGTAACTATTCATCATTATATAAAAAAAATTAACCATTTTTGCTTATTCTATTTTCTCGTGTATTTATATGTATTTGTCAACACTTAATTTTTCACTTTCCGCAGATTCATTTAGGATTCTTTAACTGTTTCTTTTGTTTAAAACTCTTGGATTATTATTTTGAAAACCACTGTTAGAGGACATGAGGAAGGGCAGATGTATAAATATTTATAAACCTTTGTCTAAATTGAAATATATTGGTTCACTCCCTATATAATATTTAAGGAAAAAATAGTTTCACATGTTCACAACAGATGGGGTAAATATTAAAAAAAAATTTGGCTCTTAAAAGCTGCTGACGCAACAATTGAATTACATTTGAAAATCTTTCTGCTTATAGACATGTGATGCTACCTGCGAAAAGTTATTTTGATGCCTTAACGTGGCTCATCCATTTAAGAGTTTAAGTTATTTCATGGGAAAAAATAATAATTTGTTGAAATTATGACTTGTGCAATACACAAACAAAAAAATAATACATTTCATTATTTTGTTTTGTATTAACCTCTATTCATGCTCATGTAAATCATCAATGCAATCTAAATTACCTTAAAGAATCAGGAAATGTTACTCATCCCAATATAATGGTAATATCAGACGATTTTGAGGCCACAACGTTAATAAAATGATTACTGTTTATATTTCACTCTAGATTTAACTAAACATATATTTTTATTATTATCAGTTATTTCGCTTGATGTATATTTATCATGACAAAATACAATTTGCTAATTACTCTCCAGTTTTGCCATATAAGTTGTATAAATCAACACACTTGAACTTTTTATTACGCTTTACTCGTCCACTCCCTTAAACTCTATAATTTATCAGATGAAAATCCAAATAAAATATCTACTAGTACCACAATCACTATGCACCAAAGACCATGTATAGGTTATAGCAAAAGGCCCCTGGCATCCCTTACATGAGAAAGCAGTCTATATTAATGCATGGCCAAGACCTCCTTAACTGCTTTAAGGGCTTGGTACCTCCCTAATATTCATCTCACATCCGTTTTACTTTAAGTTGACAAATTAAAATAATTTGATGTCGACTGAATTCCCCCCATTACTTAATTGAAACATAGGACCCTTGTTTCTGATATAATTCTACTCTTTGGCTTAAGGGCTATCTTGGAGAGAGGTCTGCGTTGTTGATTAGGTATGGATTTTATCTCTGACAAATTATGTTTCTTGTAGTGTTAACTATCAGGGTTTAAAGATTTAATTTCATATCATTGCTATAGTTTTTTTTTTGTGTGGGGGG